>CAUYON010072152.1:0-25663 GCA_963573935.1 Arctocebus calabarensis | reverse complement strand
GTGATGCCACTTCATCATTTTCAGGTATCCCTATAAGGCGAATATTGGTTTTCTTTGAGTTATCCCAGAGCTGTCTGAGAGAATGATCCGTTTTTGCCTTCCAGTTTTTTATCTCTTTGAACATTTGGGAGCTTTCAAAGTCTCTGTCTTCAGTTTCAGAAATCCTTTCTTCTGCTTGCTCCATTCTGTTACTGAGGGATTCTGCTGTATTTCTCAAATCTTTGAGGGCCACGACTTCTTGTCTCAATGTGTCAATATCGTTGGTCATTTTCTCTTTGAACTCGTTCAGTTCTTGAGACATCTTTTGGATTACTGCTTGAAATTCTAATTCCATCTTTTCCTCCACTGCGCTGATCTTAGTTGCTTTCCAGACTTTGAATTCAACTTGTGACATCTCAGCCATTTTCTTATGCAAGGGATCTTGTGCTTCATCTACCTTTTCATTCCTTGGTGGAGTTGATCTACTCTGGTTATTCATATTGCCAGAGTTTTTCTGTTGATTCCGCCTCATGTTTATTTTTCACTGTTGCCTATGACGGTCCTCAGAGTTGGGGAGGTGTCTCTCCCAGATCAGACCCTGGCAGAATAACTCTGTTGTTACTGGACCTTTATAGGGGGTGACCCTGTGTTTCTAATGATTTCTCAAACCCTGCAGGGTGGAGAGCTTAAATCCTCCTCAGCCTGCTTAGAAGACACTTTAAATTGCTAACTTGAGGGGCTAAGCCGAAGCTTTCCCAGGAAAGTGCTGTGGCTGGGATCACTCCTGAAGCAGCTATCCACTTACCCAGTGTGCCAAAACCGGTCTCACCCTATGTTCCTGAGTGCTAAGGCTGCAAAGTGTCTCAGTCCCAGCCTTTAGGCTGCTCAGTCACTAGATTACTTGCTCCCGCCCGATGCCTGTTATGCGACCCTGAGGATGGAGCTTGCCAGGGCAGTTCTCCCACAATGGCTCCACACAGCCCACCACCAAACACTGGCAGCTCCATCTGGCTCGTTGGCCCACTCTGGGGCCCCAGACAACACTCAAAAACCCCTGCACTCCTGCCCAAGTTCTCCCAAGGCAGTTCAACCAAATGCCAAGTCCAAAAGAAACCCAAACAGCTCACAGGCAAGGCCTTTCCAGCCTGCAGTCCCACTGTTGCCCCACCCACAGCCGCTGACAGGATCAGACTGAACCAACAGATGCAACCACTTGCCCAATCTCTGCCGCTTTTGCCTTCTTTGGGGTGTCCAGAAGCCTCATGCTGTCTCCCTGTGTCCCCAAAGGGAAGTTTCTGGGCAGATCCTGCCTGCCAGAGATGCCTGAAGTCCTCTCTCCCCAGTCTCACTGTGCCCAGCCACAGGAAGCTGTTACTCGGCCACCATCTTGTCACTCCTCCAGAAAAACAGATTTCAAAGCAGCACAGACGTTCTCCTGCTGGTCTTGTGGGAACAACTGCCACTTTGTGGAGAGGGCCAGGTGGCATGGAAGGGCAGGCAGCCTCTGGGAACCAAGAATAATCTCTGATCAGAGATAAGAATTGAACAGAGAACTCCAACAGTGGCAAAGCACTGAATTCTGTCAACACCCTGAAAAAACTAGAAGAGGATCTTGAGCCTTAGGTGAAATAGCAGCTCCAGCCTGTACCTGATTTCACCCAGGCAGGTCCTGAACAGAGAAGCTAGTGCCATCCTGACAGTTCCCTAACCCACAGAAACTGTCAGCTAGTAATTCTATGTTGAATTAAGCCATGAAGTTTGTGACAATTTTTTATGCAATCGAAAATTAACACAAAACCTAAGACAATTAACTACAGACGTGCTATTTTGAACTTCATGTTTAAAAACCTGAATAGTGCCCATGTACCATAACTGAGCATTTTTATGTGCATTGTACATTTTTAATTAGAACACGAAGAATCTCTTCTGTGGTCAATAAACCAAGGCCTCAAACTGTATATGAATGTGAAACAGGTTTAGCATCTGCCCTTCAATAAGCTAATGTGTGAGTGAGTAGGATGGTCAAGTTCACCAATTTAAAAGCACAAGGAATAAAGAGTGAAGGCAGCACAGCAGAGGAGCCAAGTGTGCAGTAAGGATACATAACATTTTTCGCTCTTTTTAAAAAAAATTGGATTTACAGAATAACAAAGAGGTTTTAAGTCCTAGTCCAGATATACTGGGAAAGTTAGAGGCATCTCTTCTCAGCTATCTCTTGAGTTTAGTAGAAATCATTCACACCACATTTCAATTGAGAAAAATCACACCTTTGTTCCAAGGTTTTGGATTTTATCCAGTAAATTTATTATTGGTTTGAAATACCAAGACCTATAGACCCAACCCTCTGGCTTTCTTCCATACGAATACATTGGAATCTGATGTCACAGAAGACTTTTATGTAAATAGTAGTGAAAAAGCACTGCCCACAGAAAAATAACTGAATAACATAAGCAGTCATATGTGGAAAATGCAGCTCTATTTTTGAAACCCCTTTTTTATTCTCCTCATTTTTACTGAACTCGAATTATCATGCCCATGAATGACAGGTATTCTCAAAAGAAGGGTAGAAAATGGCAGTAAAAAGCCTACGTTGTGCTGATGGAAGGAAGGCCCACTTAGCCCCCTCCTCCAATCATTTCCAAATATGGTGATTAGTCTACAATTCAGTGTGGCTTCCCCATTCATGACGTTCTCCTACCCTCCCTTAACAGGGTGAACACAGAGAGAGGGCTAACCATCCTGAGTGTGTATTTAACAAGAATGGGTTACCAATCCCATCGGGAACTCCCCTTAACATAAAAAGCGGAAATTTCATGCTAAGCACGAAAAAGTAAAGTAACAACAATTCATTTGGAAATTCTCATTTCCTTCTTTTTAAAAAAAAACTTCAGGTTAACATGAGAGCACAAACAAACTAGGCTACAATATTTGCATTTGTTAGAGTACCTCTTCTAGTTGCATCCCGCATCCAGAAGTTGTGCCGTACACACTTATATTGTGCTCAGGGAGTGGCAGCACACCAATCTCCTGCCTCCTCCACTCTATGCTCTCCTTCCTTCCCTCCTCCCCTCCCCTTGAATTGAATTGGGCTTTTCTCTTATGTGGGCTTATATTAGATAGTCTACTAGCTTCATAGTATTAGTATTGAGTGCATTGGATGTTTGCTTTTCCATTCTTGTGATACTTTACTAAGAAGGTGTTTTAACTTCATCCAGATTAATACAAAAGATGTAAAGTCTCCATATTTTTTATGGCTGGGAAATTCTGATTTCTAAGTATTCTATAATTTGGAGGAGGCAACAATCATGGTTCTTTTTTAACTGTAAAGAAAAGGTCAAGGAGTCAGTTCATTCATTCATTCATTTGTAGTTCCATCCATTTTCATACAACATCAGCTTTTTTTTTTTCAGTTTTTTGCTAGGGCTGGTTTTGAACCCACCACCTCGCGGTATATGGGGGCAGCGCCCTACTCCTTGAGCCATAGGCACCACCCAGGACCAACTCTTCTGAATGTTAAGAATATGACAATCACTAAGATGTGTTCCTGTCATAAAGAGTCCTCAAATACAAGGGAGGGAATTATGTACCCAAATCACTTAGGCCCAAATTGACAGAAACTATGAGAGATTTGGGGCATAGGCAAGGCATACGCAATTCAGGCTGGGAATGGAAAGGGAACTTTGCTAGTAACCTAGAAAACCTGGGGTACAATTGCTAAAAAATATTGTGTGGAAGGGCAAGGTGCAGTGGCTCATGCCTGTAATCCCAGCACTCTGGGAGGCGGAGGCTGTGGATTGCCTGAGCTCACAGATTCAGGACCAACCTGAGTTGGAATGAAACTCCATCTCTAAAAACAGCTGGGAGTTGTGGCAGGCGCCTGTAGTCCCAGCTATTTGGGAGGCTGAGGCAAGAGAATCTCTTGAGCCCAAGAGTTAGAGGTTTCTGTGAGCTATTCTTGAGCCCAAGAGTTAGAGGTTTCTGTGAGCTATGATGCTACAGTGCTCTACAGAGGGTGACAAAGTGAGACTCTGTCTCAAAAAAAAAAAAAGGAAAGAAATATTGTGGGGAGATTACAAATTAAAGGAATGTCAAGCTATTTTTTCCCTTAAAAGAGGTATTTATTTTTATTTTATATTTTCGAAACTTTTTTTTTTAATTGTTTGGAATTTATTGAGGGTACAAAGAATTAGGTTATACTGATTGCAGTTGTTAGGTTAAAGTCCCTGTTGTAATTGGTCCCAGCCCCAAGACGTGTCCCATATGCTGTGACCCCCTATCTCTCTCCCCTCTCCCTATTCCTCATTTCCCTACCCCACCCTTTTTGTATTAGCTCATCTACTGCCTTCATGTCAGAATTGAGTACATTGGATTCTTGTTTCTCCATTCTTGTGATGCTTTACTAAGAAGAATGTGTTTCACATCCATCCAGGTTAATACAAAGGATGTATAGTCTCCATCTTTTTAATGACTGAATAGTAAGTATCCCATGGTATACATATAACACAGCTTGTTAATCCATTCCTGGATTGGTGGGCATTTAGGCTGTTTCCACATTTTCGTGATTGTAAATTGAGCTGCAATAAACAATCTAGTGCAAATGTCTTTATGATAAAAGGATTTTTTTTTTCTCCTGAGTAGGTGCCCAGCAACGGGATTGCAGAATCAAATGGGAGGTTTAATGAGTTCTTTGAGGATTCTCCATACTTCCTTCCAAAAATGTTGTGTTAGTTTGCAGTCCCACCAGCAGTGTAAAAATGTTCCCTGCTCTCATCCACGTCCTCATGTGCAGCTTTGAGACTGTGATGTGGGCCATTCTCACTGGAGTTAGGTGATATCTCAGGGTAGTTTTGATTTGCATTTCTCTGATGATCAGAGATGATGAGCATTTTTTCAAATGTTTGTTACCCATTCATCGGTCTTCACCAGAGAAAGTTCTGTTCATATCTTTTGCCCTGAGGTACATGGGATTGTTTTAAACACATTAGAAGTTTATGCAAATTGATGTGCTACATTCTAGTCTAGTCTGTAAAGCACACTTCTTGACTAGCCACCTTTTTAATCAGTTTATGTAACTTAAGGCAAAATAATTTTCTCTAAAATTATTTCCTGGTTTCCTCTTGTAACTTTACTCCTGAATATGTATTTCAATGCATCAATATCTCACCCTAATAGGCATAAACTCTTTGATTTCACTACTACTAATGAGATGACTAGCAGATTAAGAGAGAAACTTCTTACCATAATACCCAGAAGTGGATATTACACTTGTGGCTTGGTTGCCAAGAAGCTCAAAGGTAAATTTTTATAACAAAACTCATCTTGTTTTTGACACAACTAGAATCCCAACATTGCCACCACACAATTACTTTAAATGGTACCCATCTACCTCTGTATTTTGTTGTTAAATGCTTCAAATTTTTTCATGTAGACAAGACATAACATGAAAAAGTATGTATATTGTCTGCATATACATATATTTATGTGTTATGTAGTTTTTATGTACATGATATAAATATACAGTCAGCCCTCTGTATCCAAAATTTGATATCAGCTGATTCAGGAAATCATGGATCAAAAAGATGAAGAAAAAATAAAAGTGATACAATAAAAATCAAAAAACAATACCATTTAACAACTATTTACAAAGCAATTACATTTTATTGTCATTAGAAGTAATCTAGAAATGATTGAAAGCATATAGGAGAATATGCACATAGTATATGTAAATTATGATGACATTTTATATAAAGAACTTGAGCATCCACAGATTTTGATATTTGCAGGGAATCCTGGAACCAATCCCTCAAGGATACAAAGGGACAACTGCAGTTATACAGAACATGTAATTATACAAATAGTTACTTATGTAGTATCTATATAAATTTTAAACTATATAAATGTATATGTACATGCATGTGTGTGTGTGTGTGTGTGTGTGTATCCTCTTAAAAAGATAGTTCAGATGAATGAAATTGGGCTTAAATATAAGTGAGAGTTTAATGTCTCTTGCCAAGACTGATTTTCCAAAAATTAGAAGTTTTCATCAAATACATTTTCACTTCAAACCTCAAAAGTATTAATGTCTTCTGTTTGTTCTGCATCAAATGTCAAATGATCCAAGATGATTGGCCTGATGAATGAGTAAAGGGATGAAGGGCTGGGAGGACTGATGGTTTGCTTCATTCATTTAGTAACTGATACAGCAAATATTGAATGTCCATTTCTAGATTCAGATAAGTTAGAAATGATTGTCTGATTTCCTTTAAATAACTCCCCAAAAGTGGAAAAAGTAGATGTGGAAAGAGGTAAAGCAGAATTAGTTGTGTTCAATGCAAAATGGCCAGTATGCAGCAGGGCAGAGACAAGGGAGTGGCTCCCAGCTCATCTGTCACCAGGGGCAATGACTCCTATGATCCATTCCATTATTACTATAAGTCAAAGCCAAATGTTTTACTTCAATTAATCTCACATAATTTGTGCAAAATCTATGGACTTCACTACAGAAATTAAGTAAATTTGGCAAGGTTGTCACTTATTAAAAGTCAAAACATTAATATTTGCTATAACCAGCTTTTGTTATAAAAATAATTTGGTCTCCTAGAACTATAGAAGACTTCTTGAAAAGATATTTAATACAGGTTTTGAAATATAAATAGAACCTATATTTCTTTTTCAAATATGAAGTCACATTGAAATGAAGACTGAATAAAAATATATTGTGAGCTTTTAATGGAGCCACTCGGCTGTGATTATTGATGTGTTTAGTTATTTATTCAGCTTCACTAAGTCAGTTTTGGTAATTTATATTTTTTTAAAAAATAATCATTGTAAAAAAATAAGCATTGTATCATCATTTTAATTTTTGCATTGTGTCACACATTATTTTTAAGATTTCAAAATACTCAACTGTATCTGAAGTTACATTTTTCTTTTCATTCATAATATTCACTTTAAATTTTGATCCATGTTCCTTATTAAATTTAGTATTTTTCTAAAGAAATACTATTTGATTGTATAATCTTCTGCAAAGTTTCTTTACTTTCTATTTGATTAAATTCTACTTTTTATTTTTTCTCCTGTATCTTTGAATTTTTGTGCTATTCATGTACTAATTTCTTTTTAAACATCAGCAATTTTCTCATTTTCTGATGTATAAATTAGGATCTTATACATTTTACAAATACTGTTTTGTTCATGTTCTAAAGTTTTTATATAGAACGCATTTATTATTTTAATGTTCTTTTTAAAAATAATTTCTATTACGTTTTGGACACTACAACTTACTTAGAAGTGTCTTGGGGCATTTTTTTCATTTGCATTTTCAAGCAAGATGATTTTCTTCTTTTTATTTATTTATATTATTTTTTAATTTTTTAAATTTATTTATTTTTTGTTTCTTTTTTGAGACAGAGCCTCAAGCTGTCACCCTGGGTAGAGTGCCGTGGCACCACAGATCACAGCAACCTCAAACTCCTGGGCTTAAGCGATTCACTTGCCTCAGCCTCCCAAGTAGCTGGGACTACAGGCACCCGCCACAATGCCTGGTTATGTTTTGGCTGTAGTTGTCATTGTTGTTTGGCAGGTCTGGGCTGGATTCAAACCCGCCATCTCGGGTGTATGTGGCTGGCACCTTAGCCTCTTAAGCTACAGGCACTGAGCCTTTTCCATCTTTTAAAATTAATTTTTCCTTTAGTGATATTTTTTATCACAATATCTGGTTAAGAGTTATACTGAGTTATTTTGTTTGTTTTCCTGAGACTTCTTTTTAGGATAGGCATTTGGCTCTAATACATGGTGAATTTTGCAAATATTCCATGAGGGTATGAAAAACAGATAACATTGTCTATGAGGACAGAGATCTTGATTGTTTTCAAGGCACAATAATAGTGCCTTTTATATAGGAAGCTTTTACAATACAAGCCTAATAAACTTGCTACGTGTTATATACACATTTGCTATGTTATACTTAAAGTTCATCAATATTTTTCCTCCTGCCCAGAAAATATAAACACAGCTTTACTTCCAATCTCCCTTTTGCATTTTATGTTTGCATAGTACTTTAGTTTAACTTTGTTTTTATTTCATACTTTTATTTATAAGTGTATTTAATTTTCATTACTATATTGAAGCCCAAGGCTCAAATTTTTATTTCATGCCATTCATTTTTCATCACCAAATTGTACACAAATGTAAATCAATGGATACCTTAAGGGTGAAATGTATTTTGTTTTCACTGTATAGTTAGTAGATTTATTTCATGAATATATATTAATAAATCAAATTTCTAAGATAAATTCTATGGCCTCTTATTTTTATTTGTTTTAAATCAACTTTTGTTTTTCTTAATGTAATGTATGCAGATGGTGAAAGATGTTAAACAATATGCAAAATCTTATAACAAATATGGCTGTTCTCTTTACACCCCTCCTAGTGCCTTTTGGAAATTCTCTTCCCAATTATTTCTTTTCTTGGTTACTTTCCATATTGTGAATATACACACTAATCTTTTGAATACTCAACTGTACTGACACAGTATCAGGATAGATAAAGGTATAAATTTTTTCCTTTCCTATGACTTTCACTCCTCTTCCTTACCCATTGAATAAAACTATACCACAATTATTATTAAATAAATATTTAATATTTTAGATATTTTAATGGTTAAGTGTTTTTTTGTTGTTGAAGAACAGATTTCTCTTTTGAACATCTTGGAGTTAATAATCTTTTGCTTTATTATATCTCTTGTTAAATATATCTTTATATCATCAAATGATTCTGTAAAAAATTTCAATGCAATATTATGTGGGGTCAAAGTAACCAGATAGTCACTCAGCCAGAAATAAACTCCTCAACTATTCCATTCTTCTGCTAAAAAGATGACTTTTTCTACCCTCACTATTGGTGGAAATTTGGGCTCAATGTTTGTATTCTAAGTTGAAAATAATTTTCTTAGCAAAGTTTTAATATGTGGCTTTATTGTTTACAGGTTTCCTTTATTGCTGTTAAGAAGTCAGAAACCAGGGTGGTGCCTGTGGCTCAAAGGAGTAGGGTACTGGTTCAAACCTGGCCCTGGCCCTGCAAAAAAAAAAAGAAGTTAGAAACCATTAGACTTTTGTGGTCTTGTGAATTTATAAAATTATTGTGCTAACACAAATTTGCATTTTCTTTTCTTCTCAGTCATCTGGGGTAAAGTGACACAGGTAAAGGGGTTGTAGAAAAGTCCGGGTTAGTAAGGGGGGAGAATAAATCCAAAATATTTTAGAATTGACCAAAACATAAAGTCTTAGAAGAAGATCAGATGCAGAAAAAAAATACTAATTTCATTGCTAATGAAGCTGCAATAGGAAATTTTGTCTTAGGTGCATATGTGGCAACAATTGGCTTTCTAGCCCAGATCTTACAATCAAACATGTTTACCTGCTCAGTGACAGGAGAAATAATTCCCCTACACACATCTCCATGAGTTATAACAGGGGCGAGCACCTCAAAAGGCAGGGCCCCTTGATCTTGGATTTTCCAGCTTCTAAAATCACAAGACAATACATTTCTGTTCATTATAAAATGACCCAGTCTCAAGTATTTTGTTATGTTAGCACAAATCAGACTAAGACACATTCTGAGCGCTCAGGTTGGAAAAAATTCAATTTCTTTAAACAGATTGGAGAACTCCTTCCAGATAGAGATCCAGCTCTGTGGAGACAATATGTGAATATACTGATATCCACTTAGAAATGGAGCTGCCATGATCCGAATGTGGACCCACTGGTGCCTAGACTTTAGAGCAGTCATAGGCTGCTGTTGACACTAGCCAGAGAGATTGTTAATGTTCATAAAAGAGAAGCAAATAGTAAGGAAAAGCTTGACTCTGCATGAAGAAATGATGAGAGTAGAGAGGCTGCACAGTGGGGGTGGAGTGTGATGCTAAGAAGAGACTTGGAGGGAGAAAGAAAGGACCCAGGAAACTGATGTTGTTTCCTGTGTGGTGTGTGTTGTAATCCTCCGACATCATAGCCCTAAAAGAATCTCAGTAAAATTGCATTAACATGAAAATATTAGAGGATAGGGGATTCTTCTGCAAAATACAAGATGGCATGAAATGACGATTCCAGATTAGCACAGGGTAAAATATAAAAACTATTCCCTTAGGGCAGTGCCTGTGGCTCAAAGGAGTAGGGCGCCAGCCCCATATACTGGAGGTAGTGGGTTCAAGTCCAGCCCCAACCAAAAACCGCAAAAACAACAACAACAACAAAAAAAACTATTCCCCTAGATGCAAGAGCCTGAGGTCTATCTACAATGAGACTTATGACTAACAAAAGCAACACAAACTTTTTCTTTCACAGTTCTGAGGAACATTAAAAAAAAATTATTGATTTCCTTACAGTTTTGTACCAGAGTAAAAGAGTAGCTGTGTAAGCAAGCTTGGTGCCCAGAGTTCAGCTTTTAAGTAAGATTCTTAGTAGGAACTCAAAATCTATCTTTGTATTAGGTCATTAAATATGAAATTTCCAATTTAAAATCAAAAGTTTAGCTTATTACTCTCTCTAACAAGAAGTAGGACTATTAATCAAATTCCATTCCTAAACTAGGGACAGTGTGATCACAGACAAGAGGCCGCCCCCCTAAAATACCACTGGCGTCAATCTCTTCTGAAGAATCATTAGGAGAGAGGGATTTTCCTCTCATCACCACCAGACACAGTTGACCACCTTAAAGTATCTTGCTAACACCAGCAGCAAGAAGTCTGGAGAGTAAGTGGCCCTGAAATCATGACAGGTGTTGCCCACAGCTTGTTGAGAGTGGAATATATTTTCTCGCAAGAAGTGGTCCACAGCCTGGAAGAACTGGTGGTTAGTTGGTGTGAGGTCTGGTAAATACAGTGATGACAGAGTAGAGTTTCCAAGCCCAGCTTCTGCAGTTTGAGCAGGGTGTTCATACATGTTGTAGCACATTGTCTTGCGAGAAGATTGGTCTGTCTCTGTTGACCCATCTGTGCTGATTAATCACAGCATTCTCATCATGTTGTCCATTCGGTTACAACAGACATCTGCTGCAATTGATTGACCAGGTTTCATGAAACGGTAGTGGATAATACCAGCACTGGACCACCAGACAGCAGTAGCTTTTTTGTGATGAACATTCAATTCAGGGCTGCATTTGGCTCTTCATCTTTATTCAACCATGTGCCAAACACCTGTGATGGTCAAAAAGAATCCATTTTTTATCACTCATCACATAAATGTTTTACCTTTATGTTGTGATGGCAAAGAAAGGCAAGCTTGGAGATGATTTCTCTTCTGACACTCATTTAATTCATGTGGAACACATCTCCCCAGCATTATTACCTCAATTTGTTTCAAACGGTCCAATATTGTTGGAATAGTAATGTCAAACCTTGCTGCTAATTCACAAGTAGGTTGAGATGGATTCGCTTTTACCACAGCTTTCAGCTCATCATTATATGTACCTTGGTCTCAGGCCACCCCCAGGGCTTATTTGAAAGATTAAAGTCCCAGAACTGAACTCCTCAAACCATCAACATACTATCCATTCTTCAGTCACATCTTCCTCAAAATTTTGCTGATATTTCAAGCAGTCTGTGCTGCAATAGTTCTATGGTCAATCTCATACTTGAAGTTAACAAGAATTTTGACTTATCCATAGCTTGACAAAAATTGCTCTAATTTTTTTAAAACAGATAATTACAAGCCCAAAATAACAAGAAGTGTCAAAGTGAAATGTCAGAGATACCAGCTGTCAAACTTAGTACATAAGGACATTTCATACTTAAAAACCTAATAAAAATCCCACCCTCCCTACATGATCACAAATGCCACTTTTTATGTGTCTGAACAAAGAATCTAAGTGATACTAAAGGAAGTTCCTTATACCTTGTTATATTTCCATAATCATTGACAGCAAATACAACTGCAGCACTCCTGGTAATACTGATAGATTTTGCTAGTCAGCCTAGTTTTCATTCTTTTGTTGGTTTCTTTTTTTTTTTTTTGAGACAGAGCCTCAAGCTGTCACCCTGGATAGAGTGCAGTTGCCTCACAGCTCACAGCAAGCTCCAATTCCTGGGCTCAAGCGAGTCTCCTGCCTCCGCCTCCCAAGTAGCTGGGACTACAGCCGCCCGCCACAACGCCCGGCCATTTCTTTTTTTTGGTTGCAGCCGTCATTGTTGTTTGGCAGGCCCGGGCTGGATTCGCACCCGCCAGCTCAGGTGTACATGGCTGGTGCCTTAGCCCGTTGAGCCACAGGCGCCGAGCCTTTTCTTGGTTTCTTTTTAAAGGTGAAATAACTTTTTCTAATTCTCCCTTCTTAAATCTCTTGGCTTCTTGTGTTGTCATCTTCAACTGATGTCTTTACCTGAATCACCAACAAAATCAAATTAATCAGATAGTGCTTCTTAAATTTCATGGCATCGCAAAGTTCAATTTAAGTACTTCTAAACCAAATATTTCCTTAGTTTCTATTAAGATAAAACCTATCTTTTTCTACCTCCTCACCCCACCCCTTTTGGGGTCCTATCTGCTCCTATATTTTCTGGATATTTGCAGTATCAATTATCCCTCATGATGCAAACACAATTTGAATTGGGTTGAGATACATTGTGGTGGCAACAATTTGGAGACAGCAAGCACAGGCAAATTTTGGCTCTCGGATGGTGGCTAGACAAAGCAACTATGAAGAAAGGATGCTGCCTTCTTCACCCTTTCAACAGAAAATGGCATACATCACTTTTGCCCATAGTTGGCAAAAAGTGGATGCAAAGGATTGAAACGTCCATTAATGACCCTATAGTATGAGGAAACAAATTTTTTGATGGCCAGGTGACCATTACTACTATTCCATACATCCACTTCCACCAGTCGGAGACTTATATCATTTTTTTTTAACCAATACTCCTCACTTTTCCCTCTTACACATATGCTCACACACTCCTGTCCTGATTTTGGACCAACATGAGGTGTCCCCCCATGAAGGCCACGTCAGTCGCTCCTGAACAGTCTCGCTCATATTCGCTGTTCAGTTTTCAGTCCGCTCACCAGTTGTAGTCAGAATGGGGAGGCACCTGTGGCTCAAAGGAGTAGGGTGCTGGCCCCACATGCCAGAGATGGCAAGTTCAAGCCTAGCCCTGGCCAAACACAGGAAAAAAAAAAAGAATGATATTTTAAAGACGTAAGACTTACCATGTTTCTCCTTCTCAATTTGACTCCTACCATCCAATGCTGAGTTTCTTAAAACATATGATAGCTGTACCATTTATGAGCCATAAGGTCTTTTCTAAAGATTCATAGGGTCTGATCCTCACTTTGGTGATTACTTCATTGTACCTCTCATCTCCTGTGTCACAGGTACACTATCCTTCCTTCACTTCTCAGAGCAGGTGCTGCTTCCTCCTCCAGACCGTATGATGACAGACACACTGCCCAGGCCCTTCACCTCATGAACTCTTATTTCTTTTAGAGATCACCGTCAAATATTAATTTCTATTGGGGCCATCCCCCAAACTCATAATGAGCAGGAACATTCCAACTCTGTGCTCTCATTGTACCATGTAACTTTCCTTCATTTTTTATATCCTAGTTTTATGTTCAATATATATTTAGTTTTGTTTTTTTTTTAGTAAACTTATTGTGCTTTACTATTATTATTATTCTTATTATTATGAAATCATAGCTGTGTACATTAGTGCAATCAAGGGGTACAATGTGCTGGTTTCATATACAATCTGAACTATTTTCATCAAACTGATTAACATAGCCTTCATGGCATTTTCTTAGTTATGTGAGATATCATATATTAAGTTTTTCTGGTAACTCTAAGCTTCCTGTGGACAAGAACTAGAGTGTATTTCTCCACCATTTACATCATCCAGAAAGGTAATAATAATTGCTGAAAAGTTATGACTAGTCTTAGAATCAATGTTGACTTCTTTGCATTCCACAATTTAGAGCCGTAATTTCATTTGTCCACTGACAGTGTGGTTTGAATGCCCACTGTGTATGGGAAAGAATTAGGCAAGATAGGTTTGGAAGTTCATGTAAAAGATTTCACTATTGTCCACATTCCATGTAAATATTTCATTTTTATTGAGCTCTGGCTCTTATTCAGAACAATTAATTCATTAATTTGTATATCCATTTGAAAAATATTGATTTCACACATAACTGACTGCAAAACATTTTGCCAAGCACCTAATTAAATGTAACTGTGCTTTCAAAGACAGTATCTCTGATTCTTTGCTTTTGTGAAGAGATTCCACCATCACCCTTATTAACACTTTTCACATGGCCTGCCTTAAACCAGTACATTAAATGCTCACTCCACGCTTGCCTCACAAAAGCCTAGATAAATGTTTGGAATGGCAATGGTGTAATTATCTTTGATTAGTGATTAGTGACTGAAACTAACCAACATCCCCCATGCCCGCCCTTTATTCTAGACAACAGAAAAAGAGGAAGTAGATGGTGATTATTAGGCTTTAATGTAGAGCATTCATGCATAACAGTAATTCCACTCATGAATATGCATAGTTATGCATTACTTGTTATTCTCAGCAGCGTGGAAGGTACCCCAACTACTGCTACATTTGCTTAGGATTAGAAAACAAATAGGGATAAGGAAAGCCATGCTGAGGGAAATGTTGGTTAGGAGCCAAGCGCTCTTGCTCATGCTCCATATGGAAGTGGTCCCTTGGCCTTTCGCCATATAAATTGAGGCTGCTGATTTAAGATAGCAACAAAGGAGCTGTAGCAATCCTAAGTGGTAGCGTGGAATAATGCTGAGGTTGAGAGTATAAAGGAACAAACATTTAGAAGCAACACAGTGTAATGGGAAGGTTCTGGCTTCAGACAACCCCAATTTTAAATTCTGCTTGTGTTGTTTATAGTTGTGATGACCTAGGTCGATAGCCTCTCTGACTTCCAGTATTTTCTATGCAAAGCAGTAATGACAATGTCATCTCTTGGGATGTTTATCTAAATTAAAATAAAAAGATATATATGTTCTTTTAAAATGCTAGCAAGTAGACAGGTAGTGTTTTGGGAATGAAATTGAAATCTAGTATATTGATGGTAAGGCCTCATTCAATGCATTTTGTAAATTATTTAGAAATATATATCACTTTAAAAAGTCATCTGTTTGCAAATTTTTGCTGTCTCTTAGCCACCTGGTATATGTCATTTACCTACTATCTGAATGGCAATACATTCTGGCCCCTTCTCCTGCGAAGAACGGAAGTCATCTCTCTCATTTACTCTATCCTACATGCAGTGGGTTACTTTACATCTGAACTCCCATCACCCTTCCTGAGGTTTTTCTGTACCCAGCTACCTAGTATAATTTTTTAGCATAAGTATGTCCTTAGTCTTGCATCAAACATTCTTACACTTATTCGCTATATCTGGAAAGCCTAATCTAATCCAAAATGTGCCAATCATGTTTTCTTTCTCTGGGGTTTGGAACTGAGATGTTAGATAGTTCACAATGCATACTGAGATTGGTAGGTTACATAGATCATTCTTTGTGTGATCAGAAATAGAGAAACATGATGTGCAGAAACAGAAGAATGACACAGACTGTAGAGGTGCAGAAATGACGGACTACATGGCCACAGAGTGATGCATAGAATGACACTGATTTGTAACTTACTATTTTCTGGATTCCTTTCATTCTAAATGAAGATTACATACATTTTATGCTTCTGGTTTCCATTAGATGCCCCTGTATCCAATAAATTTGCTTTTTCTTTTCTTCTTGAGGCAGAGTTTCACTCTGTTGCCCAGGCTGTGGCCTATCTCACAGCAACCCCAAACTCCTAGGCTCAAATGATCCTCCAGCCTCAGCTTCCCAAGCAGTTGGGACAGGGTTGAGGCACCCACCACAACACCTGAGTAATTTTTCTGTTTTAACTAGAAATGGGGTCTCACTCTGAGCTCAGGTTGTTTTCAAGGAGTATAGATGTGGGGCATTGTGCCTGGCCAATAAAATTATTTTTTTGTCAAGCTAGTTTGAATTAAGTGTTGGGTCTTACAGGTAGCATTTCTGTCATAAAAGGATCCATTTTCATTCACTACCTCTGCCCCACACCAACACGTCCAGTAATGTTCAGAAGCACCAGTTACAGTTGATGATGTAACATAAAAGACTTGCTCTGCTGTAGGTTCACACACTTACCTGTGCATAGCACACAGACTGACAAAATTATGATTGTTGAGAATTAGTGGAATCTTTTGTATTCAGATTACATGTGTTTTAAAATATTTTGGATTTTGAGAAAAAAAGAAAAACAAAGGTATTATTTTGGGAGAAGGAGAAATCTGGCTTTCTTTAACAAGCATGTCCATATTAAGACATGAATGCTTTTGGGTTTCATTATTCAAATATATTTAAATAGCAGGGAAATAAACAGATTTTAGCCAAACTGGACTTCATCTCCTTGTGCAATTCAATTCAGTTTCTAGTTCTTTCCAACTCCAGGTCTTTATAATTGCTGTTCCGCTTCTTTTGTTGAGTATTTCTACAGAATAATGGCTGAATCTAAAAAGTTTAGCTGTTACTAGTTTAAGGAACAATTATTTTCTGTGTCCTCTATTTCTTCTCCTCCTCCCATTTGTATTGCATTTTGCTCTGGCAGTTTCCCTATTTCAGGAAACTGGCAATACTAGCTTCTAGGTCAATAGAGTATTCACCGGATAGCAAGTTTTATTGGTATTTGTTGTATTTTTTTACTGTAAATACAAATACAAATATTGGTTAAGTGCAGATAAATTGAATAGCAATTATGGATAATGAAAAGAAATACATTGAAATGCCAATGATAACATTATATTTTATTTATTCACTCACTTTATTCATATGTTTTATTATACATGATTGCCAAGCCTATGATTTATGCTAAAAATTAGATAGTCCATTTCTTCCTGTGTTAAGACAGTGGGAGGTCTAGAGATAGAAACAGGTGAGTAAACACACAATTTGGGTTTGGCTAATAAAAGAATGATGGAAAGGTAATGCTTCAGCTCCTATAGAAACAAAGAGAGTACAGCCAATAAGGAAGGGAACAGGAAAGCATCTTCCAAGGAGAGACAATGTACTTTCAAACTCTGAGGAGCAGGAGAGAACATGGAAGAGACACTAAAACTCATCTGACATATTCATTGATTTATTCACACTCCTTGACTTATTTGGTCAACAACTTACCTTGAGAAAGAGTAAAGACTCCTGGACTGGAAGTCCGAAACCAGACCAGATGCTGCTTCACACAGCATGATAATTTTGAGTTTTGTTCTTAAGGAGAAGGATTTTAAACAGTTGATATATGATCAGAATTGGATTCTAACAGGATTGCTCAGGTAGAGAATGAGTTTTTAAGGAAGAAGAGATTTAGTGCAAGGGATCCCATTGTTTTAGGAGAACAGGGAAACATTATTACTTCCTAAAATAAAAGTGATGAGAAGTATCAGTTGTGTGTGTGTTGGAGAACCAATTTGGGTTTTTAGGGAATGGAATGGATAATTCTCAGTGATACATTCTTAGTAACAGAAAAGAAAGAGGAAGGAGTCTGCCCCGCCTCCTGGAGCTCTGACTTGGACAAGGGAGGAGATGTTGAGGCTCATCTCTTTGTCTCTCTCTTTCTTGGTCTCGTTATCTCCCTGTTTCTCCTTCTCTGTCTCTGTCTCCCTTTTTCCCTCTCAAGAAAGAAAGAACTCTCGAGGACAATATATTTTATATAATGTGTAATCACTTTGTCATTTAAGAAATACAAAGGGCAAATTATTAACTGGGCTTTTCTTCTTTCTTTCCTCCCTTTGTGTCTCCTTTTCTCTGTTTTTCTTTCTTTTTTTTTATTCACTTTTACTTCCTTACTTTTTTTTTCCTTTTCCCTTCAATAAGCACCAAGAAGCTGTCACATTATCCATGGTCTCAACAATAGCTGATTCTAATAATTTGGGAGAGAGAATAACACTTACACTTGTTACCCACAAAAGTCATTGGAACCTCGTGGAAAACTCTTATGTGTCAACCTGATCTTCTCTCCTCTCATGTATCATGTTAAGAAGGCAACAGCACTTCAGTAAAGGGCAGAGGAAAAGAGAGAAAAGACATATTTAAATTCTGAGCTTAATGAAAATGAGTCTTCAATTTTACCAGTATTTCTCAGGATAGATCCTACGTCACCAATAAGGCTAAATCAGGAGAGCAAAGAAATCACTCTGCCTGATCAATCTGATATAAACTTTTAAGGGAAAATGTTCAAAATATTTAAAAGCTGCTAATTCTGAAAGAGCAGGCCAAAGAAACTTCAACTCAATTTTCTCTTCTTTCTCCCTGTCCAAGGTTCCAAGTGATGGTAGAAAGAATAGATCATATCCAAAAGTCTCTTTCAACTATAAAAAGAATACCCTAGAGTATCTTCTCCTCCCCAAATATTCCTTCTAGCTGTCTCTGGGGTTTTGTGAAATCAAAGATAACTTTTAGTTCATCAGAGGGCACACAGGACTTTAAATTCATGAGTTTTTCCAATGGGCTGGTTTAGGGAAATTTATACTTTTCTTGCCCTTAGGATAGTCCAAGCCCCAAAATGATTCTGTATTTTAGTGGAGAAGAAACAAAAGAAAGGATTCACGGAAAAGATCAGTGGTTCATGAGCACACTTTGCAGGCCTGACACTTGTGTGCTTTCACCTTTAATGATCTCATGAGATTTTTAGGCTTACACCACCAAAGAGCTCATGCTAGCCCTAGTTTAAAATGGAGTAACCAAAGTGGTTGAGAATTGAAGTTACTCATCTGTTGATAATTCATCTTGTTTAGTGCCGGAGCCAACATCCAAACCCATCCACGAGGACCTCTGAAATGTTCTGATCCCCCATGTTTCTGTGCTGAACGGTTTCTAACTAAGCAAAACATAATCTGAAGTAAACGGATCTGTGAAACACACAGCAAATCGTGTTTGAAAGAATTACTGAAAATATGGGGGAAACATACAAAAAAAAGATTTTTTTTTATAGTTGGCAAGACAGTAGTCGTGTAGAAAATATAAACAAGTTGTTAACAATATGGCAAGAACTTGTTGAACAGCAAAAATTATAAACTGCTTTCTGTTTATCAGGACTTTTGAGAATGTTTTAGCATTAAATGCATCAGCCTGGGAGATTTAACTTTTTCTGTGTCTTTCAGCTAAACATTTTTACTCCTATAGAAAGGCAATAACTTTTAGGAACCATTAAAATCAGTGTTGTAAAGTTGAATGCTTAACAGGCTCTACAGAAAAAAAAAAAAAAGAGCATCCTGATTTGTATCACTTTCCCATTTCCATGGTGAAAATATTCCCACCAAAGCTAATTTCAAGGTATGAATATGAAATTCCTAAGCAAGAAATTGGAAAGAGATCTTTCATCAGTAATCATTAACTAGTATTTCCAAGTAAATAATCAAAAGAGCATAGATATTAGTAAAATGCAATAAAATAATTAGGAGGTGATGAGTTATATTTATTAATTTTATTTTGATGTGATTTTTTAAAACAGACATAACTTAATTTTTAATAATGGCCATGCTTAGAGACTGTATCAAAACTCCTAAAAATTTAACAATTGGCTTTGGCAAGGTAGCATGAGTGAGCTCCCGCACCACACTCTGATAACTTCATTACTCCCTGGGCTTCCTATTCTTCTCTTTCTAAATCACTATTCCATGCTGTTGACCCGTCTGCCTTGAGTCCCATCAAAACTGACCTGTGCCATGTCCTTCTCTTTCATTGCCCACAGTGATAGGTAAATATGAATAAATTAACTATACCAAAGAGATTCGTAGGCTTCACACATTCATAAGAACAATTTATTTTTTACAGTTACTGAATGGCTTTGTGATAGAAATTTCAGGAATCATGGTAGAGCAGTGGGTAAATATTTTAGGCTGATAGAATTTCTCAATAGTCTGAAAATTACAAGGATCACCTGCTTATCAATGACCAGCGTGGGCCCTAAATCTAAATAGCCTAATGTCATTGTTGTGTGACAGTCAAGTCAGTCAATTTTTCTTCTGATATAATGAAATGAAATCTGAATATATACTAAACCAAACTCAATAGTTCTGAGGATCTCTCTGAGATCCCTTAAGCAAAGAGTCTTTTTATAGATAGATTATTGCTTTGATTGAAGTGATATACTGCAAATGACATTAAGGATTTAAACAAATAAAAGGCCTAATCTTAGATCTAGAAGGGATGTTATCAGGTTATTGAGGTGAGTTGAGTTGAAGTCTTCCTTTGAATAGAGCTGTGCTTCCATCATCATGGACATCAGAGAGAGGTGAGTTTCTATAGAGTTGTCCAGGAGAAGAGATTTAACACTTCCTCCTGCTCAAGTTTAGGGAGTAAGCTTTTTAACTTTAGAAGCCTATTTTTTCTATCATACCTAAGTCTCTCTTTATTAAATATTCTTCTGCCATTGACAGAACTGAGAATAGGACTGGACACTGCCATATACAGTCCTAAAGCAAAGTCATCACTTAAAGATTATTAATTAAGCTGCCCCGTGCCTTCCCTTGGCATGTTTGAATAATTTCAATCTCTTTAACTCTTACATGGAAATCTTATTTTCTGGTATTTCTGTGTATAAATGTTTCAATCCTTTTGGAACTAATTACATGGTGGGGATTTACCAACACTCCCCCTGCATACATAGTCATATCCATATGCAGTGGTATTTCACTTTGGGGATTCATGAATGGTGGCTACCAGCTGTTTCCAAAGAAATTGCACCATTTCCTGAACTGTTTTATAACTATATCTCCTCTTTGTTGCCTTTGAAACCTGAAGAGATGGTCTGGATCCCTGTGGCTAGGATGCATCTGTCAGAAAAACCATGACACACACAAAAATTTTGTCAGGAAAGTCCAGAAGGAGATCTGTAGATTACCTTAAGTAATGGTGGTGACAAGAACATCACCCAGCAATGCTGTAATCTTATCATTAATAATGTTGCTATTTAATAAAGCAAGTGCCTATCTGAGTCACTTATTAGCAGCATATTTAATGAAATGAGTCCTATATCACAGGTCAAAAAATTTGATTTAATCTTAGCTCTGCCTTGATTGATGACTTGAACAATTCAATTCCATAAATGTTATTGAGCACCACTGTTATGTAGAAAAATATGTGTGGTACTACGAATCAAAACAAAACATTTCCTGTCTTCAAAGTATTTATGATATAGTGAGGTAAATCAATAAATCTCATTTCCAAGATTTGCAAATGAGACTATGACTTTAAATGCCTTGATCCCAATGGTCACTCTGAGCTTTACAGCATCAGTATTCAAGTTGCATAGTATGGAAAATCATTTATTCAATTTAGCTTCTTTTTCATTTTTTACAAAGCAATATAGAAATGCATAAGTTGTTCTTGGGGCAATCTTACAACTGATAAGCTGAGTGACCTTAAAAACTTTTATAACCCTCAAAATCCTCAAGTTCCTCATTAGCAAAGTCAGAATACTAATATCTACTTTTCAAAGATCAAAGGACCAAAGGAAATAATTTAGGCAAGTCCTGGAACATAGGAAAAAACTCAATGAATTATAGTTATTATTATATTAGTTAACAGATTTTTTCAGAAGAACAACATAGGGAATTTATATAAAGTACTCAGTACAATTCTCTCAAATATAAGATCTGATTTTATTAGATTATTACTGTTCTTATTTTAAACCACACACATTGTCTCATTGCCTGAATTACATTCACTAAAAATTTCGGAGGTAAAATGTTATTTTAATATATATTTAGAATTAGACTCTTAGAGGATAGAGCTGTTTTCAAGATCATATAGATTCTCCTCTTAAAAAAAACCCCTAATATGTAATAATATAAAAGGAAAATGTTGAGTTTAGAAAGAATATTGTACTCTCAATTATTAAAATGCAGAAACAGTTGACTAAATCAAACTTTGGACTCTGGAAAATCAGAATTTTGTGTATGGTCACAGGTAGTAAAGGCATCTGACTTTCTTTTTACGACTTCAATAAAATTTCGGACACTAGCATAAGCCAACACTCTGTTGGTGGTGGGATCATAGCAGAAACAGACATAGACTCTATTTCCATGGAGCTGCCAGTCTCATGAAGAAGAAATTTATTATCCAAGTAGTTACACCTACATTATAACTGGGCTCCAAGGAAAGATATGTTGGCTCCAAAGCAAGAAGGATTTGGCTGGAAGATAAAGGAATTTTCCCACAAGAAAGTGATGGTTGGGACACCAAATTCTGGGGAAGGAATGGGAATTGTTCATGTGGAAAGAGTTGCACAGTTGGATGTTCCAAGCAGACAGAAGCACAGAGTAGAAGGGAGCATTATGCGTCCAACAAAAGGAAAAAATGATGAGAGCAAGAAAGCAGAGGGCAGCAAGACACAAGAAGATCCAGAACAAGGACTGGGTCTGGAAGGATCCCGAGTATGAAATCATGAGGCTCTTGTTAAATGTTCAGCCATTGTAATAAAAGTAAGGAGAAACCCACTTTGGGAGGCCAAAGAGAATGGATTGCCTGAGCTCATGGTTTTGAGACCAGCCTGAGCAAGAGCGAGACCCCGTTTCTAAAAATACCTGGGAATTGTGGCAAGTGCCTGTAGTCCCAGCCACTTGAGAGGCTGAGGCAAAAGAATCGCTTAAGCCCAAGAGTTTGAGGTTGCTATGAGCTATGATGCCACGCACTCTACTGAGGGCAACAAAGTCAGACTCTATGTCAAAAAAAAAAGTGATGAGAAACCGCCACCTATGGACTGAATTGTGTTCCCCCACATATACAAAGTGTCCACAAAGTTCATGCACAATTTAAGTGGCACATGAACTTTATGAAGCCCCAGCATTTCACGTGATAGTATTTGAGATTTGGGCCTTTGGGAGGTAGAATTAGAGGAGGACATGAGCGTAAGGCCCTGATAATGAGATTAGTGGCCTTAGAAGAAAAGGAAGAGAGAGAT
Organism: Arctocebus calabarensis; assembly: GCA_963573935.1. Lineage (NCBI taxonomy): Eukaryota > Metazoa > Chordata > Mammalia > Primates > Lorisidae > Arctocebus > Arctocebus calabarensis. The sequence goes on along the minus strand of CAUYON010072152.1, from coordinate 2,691 downwards.
AAATTACTCTCTCTGTAGCACACGGTGTGAAGGTAGCTATCTGCACACCAGGAAGAAGGCCCACAAGGAACTGAACTGGTTGGCACCTTGATTGTGGACTTTCCAGCCTCCAAATAAAGGACAAATGATAAATAAATGTCTCTTACTGAACTACCAAATCTATGGTATTTTATCAGAGAAGCCTGGGCAGACTACTATACCACCAAAGGCTTAACTTACTGGAATATAATCAAACTTACATTTTGCAAAGTCTAAGATGGCTGTGAAGAGATGGACAAATTGGCATGTGTAATTATATTACTCAAGGAGACAACTCCAATGATTCCTATATTTGACTGCTTAAGTAAAGAATTGTAACATATAGATGAAGGTATTACCAGCGTCAAAATCTTTCACCCATCATTATGGCCTCTTATGACCCCACTCATATAAAGAAAATAAATATTATTATGGTTCACTAACTTTTTTATTAACCTGATGTCTGGCAGGATAATCCTCAAATTTGCTTCAGAGCAGATCCTAATGACATAATGTTTTCTCCAATAGCCCTAAAATTTTACCTCTGTACGGTCATCACCATCCTCTGTTCAGCAGATGCATCCTGAGAATTTATTATACACACAATGTTCTAGGTGATGATAATTTATGAGTGAATAAGAGACAAACTATCTCTTCTTTCCAAGAGCTTATCTCTTCCTGAAGGCAAGAAGACAATAAAGAAGAAAATAAGCTGAATTTCAGGTTATAAATCTTTGAGGTTATGATTAGTAACATGAATAAAATTTTAAAAATGCCAGAGAGGAAGTATGTCATGAGAGAAATCTTCACAGAGAAGATTATGTTTAAGCAAAGACCTAGGGGAATATTTTAGGGTAAAGAAACAAGAAATAGAAAGGGACTAGGTTGGAATCCTGTCAGGGAATAGCAAGGAGACAAATCTGCTTGGAACAGAATTCACAGAATTTCAAACGTAGCCGGTGAGGTCAGAGAGGTCATGTGTATCTGAACTAGATTGTGGACATGATCTTGCAGACCATTGGAGAGGGTTAGCTTTTATAGCTAATATGCACAAGTCTACTTTTGAGTAAAGAGGTCATGTTTATCTGAACTAGATTGTGGACATGATCTTGCAGACCACTGGAGAGGGTTAGCTTTTATAGCTAATATGCACAACTCTACTTTTGAGTAGAGACTAATCTCATGGTCAAAATTTTATTACAAGTATTCTGGCTGTTTGATAAAGCAAAGAATGGAATAAGGGCAATTAGATAAAAGGTGATTGCCATGATTCAGAGAAATGAGTTGCTTGAATCAGAGTAGAGGTAATGGAATAAACTAGACTATTCAAATATTAAGAAAAGGATTCCAAAATTTTTTGTTTTATTAACTAGAAAAATGCAGCTTCCATATGGAAATTAGGAATATGATGAAAAACAAATTCTATAGGAAAGAGCTGGAAATTAGTTTGGGACTGTTGACTCTTATGTGGTCTTTTAGGCATCAAAGTGGCAGTTTTGAATAAGAAATTGAATATATGAGTCTGGAGTTCAGAGAAGAAACTTACATTGGAGACAAGAATTTGAGAGCCATCAGCGTTACAACTGAGACCCCCCAATGATGTGGATACAAAGAAAAGCTCCTAGGCTTGAGGGCTGCTTTCAGTGTTCATAAATGGGCAGATTACAAAGAATAAATAAAGCAGACTAAAGACTGTTTATCAGTGTTGTAGAAGAATAATCAAGACGGAGTTTTGTATTAAATCCCAGGGAAGAACTTGAGTTTGCACCAAAACGGACAGAGTGATAAACTGTTACAAATGATGCATTAGAACATGAGGGCAGAGAATTGACCTGCCATGCCCTGCAGTGAACAGGACATGAAAGGTTTTAGAAATGTGTCCCCTTAATTAAAAGTCACATACCAATTGGTGGTGCAGAGGTGGGGGGTGGGGACCAAAAAGGGGTGTCAGCCTCTGAACCCACTGATGATTTGTTCGCACATGTTTGTTCTGTTTAACCAGATCTGTGAAAACTGCTTTGATGGGGTCAGTTCCTGACCCCCTCCTTTGGTATGTGACTTTAAGGAATTTACTTCTTTCTGAGGTTTAGCAGCCCCAACCATTCCAGAATTTCTATTAATGGTAACTCTCATAAGAACAATTATGTTTCCAAGTGTATTTTCCCAGAGTCTAATAATTAAACATTAAAATGCTGGTGGTGGAACATGTGCATTATTTGCCTTTCTTTTATCTACAGTACTAATCAAAATGGGTTATAGCTATCCTTAAGCGAGAATGTATTCAGACCCTCTCATTGAGATAAGAATTCTCCATTACGTTTTTTTTTTAAACTTTGAGTGCAGAAAATTCTCATTATGATTAAAAGATATCAAATTTTAGGAAAAAATGCCAGATTTATAGTTCCAAAACCAAGAAGACCATATAGAGGCAGTGTTATAAATTCTGCACTGTTCAAACTCAAAATCCAGGAGAGATGTATTCAAAACAAATTAAACAAAACAGAGAGAGAACTTTTTTGTGTGTGTGGAGACAGAGTCTCACTCGATCGCCCTTGGTAGAGTGCTGTGGCGTCACACTGCTCACAGCAACCTCCAACTCCTGGGCCTAGGCGATTCTCTTGCCTCAGCCTCCCGAGTAGCTGGGACTACAGGCACCCGCCACAACGCCCGGCT
>CAUYON010072151.1:0-26347 GCA_963573935.1 Arctocebus calabarensis | reverse complement strand
GCTGCAGTGCACAGAGGGAGGGGGGCAGGGTGGGAGTTACAGTGCACAGAGGGGCGGGGGTCAGAGTGGGAGCTGCAGTGCACAGAGGGGCGGGGGTCAGGGTGGGAGCTACAGTGCACAGAGGGAGGGGTCAGGGTGGGAGCTACAGTGCTCAGAGGGAGGGGGTCAGGATGGGAGCTACAGTGCACAGAGGGAGGGGTCAGGGTGGGAGCTGCAGTGCACAGAGGGAGGGGGGCAGGATGGGAGCTACAGTGCACACAGGGAGCAAGGAGCCATGGTTAAACATGTCTCTCTCTCAGAGATACCTATTGGTTCAAACCACATTAAACTTGACATAGAAATCTCTCAGCTACTTGTTACAGAGACCATGGGGCAGCCACTGTGGGCTTGTGTGCTGTGCCACACCCCAGACACGAGAGGCTTCCTCATGGTGAGAACTTCCTCAGGTGCCCCTGGCCAGGCTTTGAGCACTGAGTCCTTCAGCAGAGCAGACCCAGGCTGACAAGGGTCTGCAGAAGAGGTCTTCTGTCATCCCAATGTGCCTTATCTTGTGCAGAGAAGTCCCTGCTCTGTCCCTCTGTCCCCTGCAGGCCCCAGTGATGTGATCTGGTGAAGTAGGACAGCAGGAAAAATGGGATCCTATGTTCTTACACCATATTCCTATCTCATTTCAAAGCTTAGCTTTTGACTCTGGTGAGGATAATCTAAAAATATTCTAAGTAGGACTGATATTAGATTGATTTGTAATGGAGAACATTGTTTAGCTCCATATCTGATTTTAGCATTGGTAACAGAAACAAAAGACCACAATAAGCCTGGTAAAAAATTAGAGAAAGATGTCTCATATTCAAATTTCTAAAGGAGCTGTACAGTTATGTGGAAAAATAAAGACACATCTCCTCTCTACAATAAATAAATTCCAGATCTATTAAAGAGTGAAATTTTTTTTTTTAAATAAGCCAAACAAATTATAATAAAGGTGAATGCTTATTTGATGTCTGAATGGGGAATCTCTTTTCTAGTATAAACAATGGAAGAAATAACACGGGAAAGTTTGACAAACTGAGTTACAAAACATCTGAAAACTGGTCATCCAAAAAAAATCATACATTAGGGTTATTTCAATAAATAAGAAAAGAGCCAAAAGCCTACATAAAATATAATATCCAAAATACTATTATTATCCAAATACTATCCAAAATAAAAGAGAAATAAACTAATAATCCAGTCCCACAGGAATTATAAAACATATAAACATTGGTCATCCACAAAGCCTTTGACTCTGGTGAATAAAATCTAAAAATATTCTAAGTAGGATTGATATTAGATTGATTTGGAATTAAGAACATTGTTTTAACATTAAAAGATAAGCAGGAAAATGAGGGTTATCTCAAATAAACAGGAAAAGAGCCAAAAGCCTAAATAAATACAATATCCAAAATACTATCATTACCCAAATACTATCCAACGTAATCGAGAAATAAACCAAGAATTCAGTCCTACAGTGAACATAATATATTTCAGGTTACACGCATCAGTACGGGGAAGATGCTTTTAAAAGAATGTCCTGTATGGCTGACTCCCTGGGGACAATATGGCCAGATGTGAACAACTATTGGTTTTAGGGTAGCTGGAAAATGGGAAGGTGTTCACTCCAGGATGGGATTTTGTCACTGCTGATGACTATTTAGCTGACTATGCCCAGTTTCCATACACCAATGTGGGGACAAAGGAACCAAGATGTCAAAGGATTGTCATCACAGCAGGCAATGCCCTCGGTATATAAAATACCACACATGAAACAGGCTTTCCAAAAGCAGCTGGGGAATATGTTCAGGTCTATGAGAATTCTGGCTTTGCTGCCCAGGGCAGCAATCCTCTGACCACACCAATGCCCCCTCTGTGCTGTGGTGGTCACTCATTCCCACATCTAGGGACAGAATGAAGTGGCTGGGACCAAGGCCCTGCTAACTAACTGGCAGCAATACGGTGATTCTTCCACCAAGAAACGGGGCTGGCAGCCAGGGATCCGTTTTCTGGTGCCGAGTACTTCCAAGCCGAATCTCTGACAGCTGAGAGCCCCAGGGGTTTTGATTTCTAAGATCTAGACGCATAAAATGGAAAACCTGATGAGAAGGTTCCGTCATCCCTCCATGAGTCACAGACGCTGTGAGCATTACAGAAAGCTGAGCGGAAGCTAAGGGGTCACTGACACCAGCCTGAAGGATGCCTCAGCTACAGTCTTCTTACACAGTTCGAGGCTAGCGTGAACTTCACAGCCAAGCTATAGCCCCTTTCTGGTGTTTAACAGGTAAGCCGAGAAGTGCCTGAGACTTGCTACTATGGATGTAAAAAGAAAAACATTCCAGGCTATCTTGAGAGTCACTAATAAATTCTTGAATTGGAGATAAATGAAAAAATGTGTTCTTCAAGTCACCCCCATACCTGTGGTGACCTGCAGTGTGTGGGACTCAGGAGATGTGGTTGCTGAGGTTTGTATCAGCGGGGACTGTCATGAGCTTTTCACTTTTTGTGGCCCCGTGACTGTCCCGGCAGCTGAGACACATGTGGATGCCACGAAGGGCATGGTTTCCTTCCCAGACATTACGGGATGAAGCATTTTGTGTGAATACCCCAGTGGGCATACAACAGATAATACCAAACTAGGGCCACTTTTTGGAAACTTCTCTTCAAGGCTGGAGACCAATACCTGAATTTGTCATCTGATTTTTAGATTATCTCCATGGTAAACAAAATAACTCTCCACCATTGCATTTTGGAAGCACAGAACTTGTTTGATCCCACAGTTTAGAGCTGTGAGTCATTGGTGTCCTGTGAAAACCAAGCCTTGTTTCATGGGTATCTGACGTGGACATGATGGACTTTAGACTTTTAACTCAGTGCTGGAATAAAGTTGAGATGGAGCCGGGACCTCTCTTAGAGACCTTCCAGAGCCCCGCACACCAAGCATGGACAGAAAGCAAAAGTCTTGAGTCTTTCAAGGGAAATTCCAGGCAGTGCCAGGCTTGAGAGTCAATGAGCACACAGACATGCAAGGAAAATAGTGAAGCCTTCAGCAGTGGCCTCACAGCAAGGTGGAGTCTCTAGGTCTTGTAGAAGCTATCAGGCAGCATCCTAGCTCATGCTTTTGAGCTATTTTTCAGGAACCTGGAGCCCTATCAGACGGAAAAGGCCAACCGCTGTCAGGCAGACCTCAGGTAAGGGGCACTGAGGACTGAACTCTGACCTCCACTCTTCATTTTAAATTTCTTCCTGAGGGTCCTGGAGAGAGTCACACTCAGAGTCCAAACCTTAGCATCCCCTCCTGCTGACCCCAAGTTTGTAGATGAAGCCTTTCTTCCTTAAAGAGTCTTTGCTTTTGCCTTATAAGCCCCTGCCTCAAGATAGCCCTCCCTTGTGGGTCAAATGCATGTACAACCTCCAGGTATTGATTTATGGTTTCCTGAAATGTGCTCCTGCCTTTAAAAGCTCTTGCTTGTAAGGAGGCAGGCAGGTCAGGCCTAAAGTGTCAGCTGCTCATCTTTCTTGCTTGGAGCCTGCGATGGGTGTCTTGTTTTCTCTGTATGCAAATTCCCGTATCAGTGTTTGGTGTTTCCGTAAGCAAGGCAAGAGAACCCAAGTTCAGTTTGGTAACAAAGTTGAGTCTGTTCTGATAGAATGAATGCATTTCACGTGTGAGAAGGACATGAACTCAGAGGACCCAGGTGGAATGCTACAGACGGAATATTTGTGTTTTCCCAAATTCATATGTTGAAATCCAGTCCCCAGTGTGACTGCCTTAGGAGATAGGGCCTTTGGAAGGTGATTAGGTTATTAGAGTGGCGCCATCATGAATGGCATTGGTGCCTTAATAAAGAGACCCAAAGGGCTCATGTGAAGACACAGTGAAAAGACGGCCTCTGTGAACTGGGACGTGGACATCCCAGACACTTCTGCAGAGCCTTGGTCTTTGCTTGTAGCCTCCAGAACTGTGACAAGTAAGTTTCTGCTGTTCACAAGCCATTTGTTCGATGACATTCTGTTCTATCAGCCTGAACAGACAGACACGTGTCACACTAGAGGATGTCATATCGTTATTTTGTATTGTTTGTTATGTGGATATTCCAAAAGAAGGTTAAGGGTAAGATTGTAAATGCAATTCTGTCAGTCCCTATATAAGTACACCTTAGAAAACCTCTGGGTGGGGGTGAGGGGTGGTCACAGTGGATGACCAGCAGCACCAGCCCTGCCACTGCAAGCCCGTGGGCTCCCCAGGCTTCTGCACACAGCCCTGTGGGTGGCTTAGCATGGCAGGAAGAGGCATGACAATCAGAGGCATGATGATGGCTCTGTGCTGACGTGGCACAGACGCAGGGTCTTTGAAGACTGAACCTATGGACACATCTTTAGCTGAGACTTTTGGTGACCATGACCCAGGCTAAGCCCCCCCCTCCCTACCACGTGGCCCTGCCCACAACAAGGCAGGCTGCATCACCCAGATGCTCATCTGCACACACTATCTTTTAGCTTTCAAAGGTTTAATTTGCAGCAAAAAAAAAAAAAAAAAAAAATTGGGCTCTCGTGAGCTGTTGGGTTGCTAAACATTTTGGGGCTCACAACTTTCTAGAGTTAATTGCTGCAAAGAGAAAAGAACAAAAGAAAGAGTAGTGACAGAGTTACCATCACCATGACAGGTACACCTCTCTGAGGCCTGTCTGCTTATTCCTCTGTGCCAAACTATTTCATAGAGACTGACGTGTCTACTTAACTCTTACCAGAGACTCTTCCTGCAGATACATCTAAAGCATTGCACAGGTGACAAATAATGAGAAATATCTCTTTCCTATATCTTTCATGTCAAGAAATGCACTTCTGGTAAGAACAAATGTGTACAGGGCTCCCCAGTGCACAGGTGGTACGTCAGTAATGAATCAGATGCTTTTGGCACAGGTGACATCTGCATACAGGTAAGCGGGAGAGGATTTCTACTTTACAAAGAGCCCAGGAGAACAGAGGGGGTAAAGATGGCTTAAAGGGGAATCATTTCCATTTTACTTTTCCTCTCAGATAAAAATTGAGAAGAGAAATTCCTTGAACAGTAACCTAATTAGCCAGGATGCAGCTTCCTGCTGAAAAGATGCTGGGAGTCCGGTGCCCAGGTGAGGAAGGGGTGGCCCAGGGGTGCCAGCTGGCTTCCTAGCGCACAGGACTCCAACCTCACACCCTCCAGATATGTACCATTTGCAGTAACTCCCAGCACTTTGTAAAATAAAGATGGTAACAACAATAATAATAATCCCAGGGCTCTCCCCTTACAAAGAGGCAATTAAAACTTGTGCTTGGAATTTGCCTACATTTTTCTCCCTAAGAATTTGAAGTCATTCAAATGAGAATCAAATGACATAAATGAATTAGCACAGAAATACAATCTGTCCACACTAACAGATTGACTGAGGCTTAGTTTCCGAATGAGTCAGTGTTTTTAATGAAGCATTTCAGCCTTGGAAGGGAAAACAAACAAAGAGGTGCTAAAAATAACACCATGGGGTCTGGAAACAACTGGGTCTGGAACTCTGATAGGAATGAGCTCAAGATGCTATGATCAATACGAAGGTGTCAGTACATGTCTGCTCCGGTCACCACACCCAGCTCGGTGCTTCTGCGGAGATGGGACCGGTGCGCTGCCTCTTCTAGAAAGAACGAGCGTCCATGGACGCGTCACCGGAACACGTCCTCAGGTCCATACCCCTGACTCACCACACAGCTGCCAAGGAGCACCAGGCACCACCATGACTCTCTCTTACCTGATCTGCTTAAATAAAGAGATTGTGCCAGAACAATATTTATATTTTTTTGTCCCTTTACAATCAACAGGACATGACTTATTTCCTTCTATGAATGGAATGCCAATCACCTTTGGGCTGAGAAAGCCAACTTGCAGGGAAAATGAGTTAGGATAAAAACACAAGAGAAGTCCTGGCAGACAAATATCATCGCACAGTGCAAGCGGCATTCCGGTAAGAACTCCTCCCATCACAGAGATGCCACTGCAACAAGAGGCCTGTCACAGGCTCTGCATGGTGACCCTGACCTTCCTGTAGTCTCTGCTCAGGCACTGGCCCTCCTTAGTGGTCAGCGTGATCACAGGTTTCCCATGTTGTCCTGGAGGGACTACAGCTGAACCAAGGTAGCCCTCTTTCTAGCCAGATAGCACATAGCATTCAAACTGCTCACCACTCCCAGCTCCACCAAACCTAAATGAAACCTCGACAAGGAAAGTCCTAACACCCTTCCATAGCCCAGCCGTTTCCAAGGGGGATAGGACCAGAGGTGAACAGATGCAGCTGACAGTCACAGGACCTCGCCGGGACCAGCCGTACTTCACACATGGGCTGGGCACTTACCAATCTTATCCCATTCTCAGTAGGGAACCACTGGCCAGGGCTGGCACTCCAGAGGACACAGCAGCAGGGTTCCACCTGGACATGGCTCCAGGGTCCAGATTTTCTGCTCCCAACCATGTATCAGGGGTCCCCCATGTTGGTGTCACCCCAGAGACACCCAGGGGGAAGGAGGCTTGTAGAGATTCTGGGGCTCAGGCCAGCTAACTCGGAATCTGTGGAGGGCCCCCAGTGCCAACATCCTGTGAATGTGCCTTGGGTGATTCCAGCTGGTGGCCACCCAGGCTGAGAACCCTGCACCTCGCAGGGCAGGGCACATTCTCAGGCGAGTGACCGTGCTGCTTGCCCACGCACTGGCCACAGGATGTCCAGGCTTGTCTCATATCTACTCTTGTACTCCTTTAAACTAAACTCCTTGATAATAATGAGGGGAACATCGCCCTTTGGAATTCATCATTTTTGGAAAGCATTATATAATATTTTTCCTTATAATAATGTCGTGTTGAGTTATTAATAGAGAAGCTGTGTCAATTTAAAGAAGTTGAACATTTTTAAAGCCTCCTTAAACACCTCCGAGGCAGGCAGGGCCGCCACGGTGAGGTGGGAGGAGGAACAGCCTGAGTCGCTGACACCCCAAGCAATGATCCACCACCTCGTCAAAGAAACGCGAGGACAGCACGTGACATTCTGAAATCATCGCAAGATAAAACGGAGCTGTCAGACACAATTATCCTTCGTGCCAGTTTGTAGGATCCCACTGACAGCTGGCTTCACTTCGGTACACATGACAGTCACCCACGTTGTTGGGGCACAAACTAGAGTTTTAAAATCTTCTCCACTCATGTTTCATTTTTTCCTTTCAAAATCATTTTACTGCTCAGAGTCTTTCACTTTCCCTTGGATGCTGGCTGTGCTTTTTTGGGTTTCGCTGTTGGTGAGTGAAGACGACCCCGTGGCTGCCCCACTGTGCGCCTTCCCCGCGTGAACTTCAGGACTATTAACTAACTCTCAGACGGTGCTGTGTGGGTGCAGAACGCACTACTGGGCGTCTGAAGGGCTCCGGAGCGGCGCACAGGTGTTGGAGATAAAACAAACCTGAAGGCAGCTCTCTCTCTCTTGCGTGAGAAAGAAACTAAGGCTCCGAGCCGCTGGGTGTCCTGAGCTGGAGGGAGAGCAGTTAGTGGCGCACGGCCAGGCCAGGCCTCCTGTCCACACCACTGGGCTGCGAGGCGCGGTCCAGTGACCCCCACACAGGGACCACCTTGGTAAGCTTCCTATTCTCTCTTCAGAAAATAAATTCCAATTGAATTTCCGTGGGAAAACTTCTATTCTTCAGTGACAGGCCATTGTGGAAAGCTAAGACAGGTAAGATGTAATATAATGTTTGGTTTTAAAGCTGGCTTTTAAGAAGCACAAGGAAATGGATTTAGGCTTCAACGGTGCATTTTCACAACATAGAAATGATTTGATTGCACAAACACATTTCTCCAGAATATTTAAAAAATAACCTTATAGTATAAAAACTAAGACTTCTTATTTTTGTTGAAAACTTGGACAGATGGCACACTTCCTCCCTAGGGGAAGGTCACAGCTACAATGTGGACATTATCTTACAAATGCAAATAATGTAACCTAATCATATGTACCTCATATTAATCCAAAATAAATTCTTAAGAAAGAAAGAGAGCGAGAACTTGGAATTCAGAGTATAGAGAAAATAAAACCAAAAGCTGCCTCCAACCTGCACTCAGACACAGACACTGGCTCCGTTTCGGCACGTTCTAGCCTGGCCTCTAACACATGCACACAAACGCAGGTGTTTAGAGGTGCCCAGTCACCTGTGTGCACAGTGTCACCACAGGTCAGCAGCAGCTTCCCGAGGACAGCGGCTTAGATTGTAAACAAGGTGGAGCGTGTGTTCAGGAGAGCAAGGCCACTGACCCGGCAGGTTCTGTGCGTGAGCCGAGAGGGCACCGTCCCCTCTGGCAGAGTCTGGGGCTTAGCGCTGGTTAAACAGAGAACAACTTCTGGGTCCTTCCTCTCCTCGAGCCTCAGCTGTGAACGAGCATCCCTGGATCCCTGCGTGGCATTCGGCTTCACCCCTCTCCCTCCCTTTCCTTTCAGGAGCTGCGACTGGCTAAATGACCTCAGGCTGGAAGGGAGAGTCAGACGAGGCCGACCTTGGCCCCGGCTTCTTAGCACTCAGACTTGACCTGCAGGATGAGCGCACAGGGGAGCTGCACAGAAGCAGGTGCTGGCTCCCCGACCCCCAGTCACCAGGTCACCAGGAAACAACACAACCGCGCGTGTACTTAGAGCAGCAGTCCCGCCTGTGCTCAGACTCAGCCCTGCCGCTGTCTCCCAAATGGCGTGCCACGTGGAAGAGTGGCACGGACGCAGTGCGGCTCGGCCCTGGAAACCGTGCTCGCCCTGCAGGGCCGATTTCAACATTCAGGGACACGCACACAGTTCATTATCAGCCAGAGTACAGTGCCTGAAAGGCTCGTCTAGAGACACCTTCAGAAATGCTGAGCCCCAAACGGAACTTGATTTCCACAGAAGAGGAGCAGTGTGAGGCTGCGAGCTCCCTCTGAGAGCCTCACCTTTCAGCGTCGCCTTCTTGAGGACTTTCATGGCGTAGAGCTGGCCGGCGTCGGACCCCTTGATCTTCCTCACCAGGAATACCTTGGAAAGAGAAAGCAGAAATCGGCAAGGGCACGACTTCCAGCACATCGTCCTGCTGGACCTGACAAGGCAGTCCAGAAGAACCCCAAGAAAAGCGAGACGCGGTAGGAACACTGCCCGCCTGCCTTCTCAGCACCCGGCTGCCCTGAAGGGCGGCATCTAGCTCACCTGAACGTCATCATGCGCCCGAAGATGAATCATCACTTGTTTTGGAATCATCAACTTCTACTTTATATCAGAAGTAACACCCCCTCTTTTTGAAGACTTTTGAAGTCAGTTATTTAGAAAAAGGAACACTATTCAGAATATTTAGGGGAGGCCACGTGGCTTATGTTAAATGTCCCTCTGTGAATCTACGGAGACGCTGGCGAGAGGCTGCCCATCACCAGGACAGGCTCCATCTGGTCCTCCAGGTAAACTAATTTCTTTTATTTGAACTTTCTTCACCCAAATTTTAGCTGTGAGTAGCTTAAGTGTACAAATAGAGTCATGTTGCTATTTGACAATACTTTCTCAAATAATTTTTGGTGTGTATCATATAGGAAAGCCAAAAAGAAAAGATAATTGAGAGAGGCTGAGTTTAAAATTATGATAGTAATTTTTGAACAAAATTAATTTTAAAAAAAACCTGGAGAATCCTCTATGGTGCTTATTGCAAGGGTACATTTCAGATCTATTAAGTATAGAGTATAAATGTCTTAACACAATAAGTAAACGAGATAAGGTGTATATTAACCAGTGCGATGTAAGCGTTCCTAATTCTACATGAAATCAGCACATCGTACACTGTAAATGCATTAATGTATACATGATCTATGTGTTTATGATTTAATAAAAAAATACTTTATATCCTGGAGGATAATTCTGTGTTCACAGCAAAGCAATAAAGATAGTACAATTGGAAAAAAAATAAAAATCTCCCCTGAAAAGGAATAAAACATTATAGTACTCAATTTTCCTAGAATGAAATGAATGAAATGAAAAATCTTCCTGCCAGATGAAAACAGACAAGCAAATTCAGCTCTGCTGGGACCTCCTGTGGTGTGATCCGGGGGAGGATGCTAATTTCCTCCTCCCCAGATGCCCCCCCTTCCCAAGTCTGAAAAAGCCAGAAAGAGCAGCCGTCGTAGGTGCCCTTTGGGGCATTCTAGCTTGATGTGAACTCTGTGTGGCCTCAGGCTGGTCATCGTTGGTGCCACAGCAGCCTCACACACCGAGTGTCTGGGGGGGGGGCTGCTCCCACCCGGGCACCCTGGTTCTTGCCCACTGCAGAGACTCACCGCACAGATGCCCCTGAGCTGGTGCAGGTAAACTCAAGGAACACCAGGCATCTACTCCAGAGACTCAAATGGGGAGAAGTCCCAGCTCAGGGTCTGAGCACGTTCCCATCAGGGCCCTCCCAGATATTCCCCTGCACCTGACTGGCTGCGCCCCACCCTCCTGATTGCTGCCTCTCATCACAGCCCCTCGCTTGGGGTGACTGACTAGTCTAGACTGGGTCCACAGGAAAGCACTCTGCCCCTACACCCAGATGGAAAGGAGGCACCAGAGGACATCACCGCTCTGCGCTGTCAAGGTTGTGTGGAAACAAGGGCGGACCAGGGACGCGTGGCAGCTGGAAACGGGTCTCCTTTTCTCTTGGGGCTGGGACTGCATTGTCCCTGAGAACTGACTCCTCTTTGGGAGACATGCGGAGTGCCTGTGTGTGTGTGAGTCCCCACAGCTGGGGACACAGCCTGTACTGCAGACCTGGAGAGACAGCTTGGGGCCTCACCTCACTTGCACTGCCCTGCAGGACACTGGCATGAGCCCTCCCATGGGACTTGGGGTCCCAGCAGCCATCCCAACAGTCCTACTGTAGCCCTAGAAATCACCATGGCCGGAAGGAGACGTGTCTCGGGCTCTGCAGGTGTGTGGGTAGAAGTGACCACTCTGCAGGCATGGGGGCAGGTCCCCTGGCATGGAGACGAGCTCCTGACAGGCAGCAGCCACGAGACAGCAGGGACAGAGATTTTTGCAGCGAGAGAACACTGGTGCTGAACTCTTGAGCTCTTCCCCTCCGGATCACGAGAAAGTCACACACAGTTTTAGTTTCCATCTCGTGTTGTAATTCCTGCCATTTCCCCAGCCCATCTGAGGTGCCCAGTGTATCCACGCTGACTTGGTCGGCCGCTGGCTGGGAAGTTCAGCCTGTCCTGCTCACTCTGCCCTCTGGGGACAGGAGGCAGCCCAAGCATCCAGACGGTGCGTGTTAGGGTAAGGGTCAGGGTTAGCAGAGAGGCCACCCAGACCAAGGAGCCTCTACCTCCCACTAGAGAGCAAGCTAGTCCTGGAAGGGACGGGAGGGGGACACGGGGTCCCAGCTGCTGCCATAGGAATGCTGCCTTCTCATCTGACGCTGCTGAGGGCGGGGTCCGCCCTGTTGGCCCGCAGAGATGGCACAGAGCACTCCAGCTGCCACCTCCTGCACAGGGCAAGGCGACGGGCCTGGTCACTGAGTACGTGTGGGGGACAGCTGCCTCACAGCAGATGGCTCACACCTGTAGGGACTCTGGCTGGGTCACAGGTCAGCTGCCTGCTCCATCACTGTTGAAGCTGATGTTGGAGCTCCCAAGATGAAGCACAGTTGTCAGAAAGCAAACAAGGGCAAGGCCCCACCTGAGAGCATGAGGGAAAAGGGGGCCACGTGTACAGGGCACTTGTGTTGGGACAGCCCAGCTTCAGAGCGTCCAGAATTGTCCTTCTCTACCCCTCGCCTGACTTGTGATGTGTGGAAGAAAGCTTGCATGACTTCAGAGAGCAGTGAGACCCCACGCCCCTTAGACCACGTCCACGTGGGGCGGCCACCATTCAAGACTTACTTGAATGACATCACATTTGCATAGATATTTACACAGGAGACATTTTTCTTCATTGTATTTCAGGCTCTGAAAATGAGACGATTGATGGCAATGGCTGATGTTTACACTTATATGTTTGTTTTTTTTAAAGAGTTCGACTTTCACTTTTTAAAAGACTAGAGAAAAATCCCACTCTATCAACGTGCACCAGTCTCAGTGTGCCAGGTCCTGGTGACTGCAGCTGGCAGAGACCCTCAGGCAACAATGGAAATGCAAAACAGCCTGGTGACAGGGACATCTAACCTGGGTTGCCAAGCACCTCTCTGCCCCGCTCTGGTGTCATCCTTCTGCCAACAGGAATCAGTTTTCATGTAGTGGGTAAGTTCCCAAACAACTCGACCACTTGAGCACAGGCAGTCCCTGAGCTCTGACCCTGCCCGGCTTCTCCTCCGGGGCCCTGGCTCCATTGTTGAGCTCTGACCCAGCCCGGCTTCTCCTCCTAGGCCCTCGCTCCATTTTTAGAAGTGCTGCCGTAGCAGCTCAGCTGCTTTGCAAAGACGGTCTCAATAGCCACAACCTGGAGACAGGTGCCGTCATTCTGAATTGCCCCAGATCGTCAAGGATCATGTGATCAGCAGAATCACTGTCTGATTCTCCCACTGAGTTTCCGGCTCTGCCTCAGCACTGGAATGTCAGTCCGCAATGTTCCCCCAGGGCCTGAGCCACCCGCTCGGCATATACTTTCTGGGGACTGTAGGGTGACAATCTCCCTGGAAAGGAAGACGTTCAGAGACTCATTCTTGTAACACCAAATAAGTCACAGAAAAGCAAAGACAATTTTGGATTTTGGTTTGTCCCCTTCTGAGAATATGGGAACCTAAAACCTACAGCCCAATCAGAATACACTAAAAAAAAGTTCCTGCATCTCCCCTGAGCATCTGTCCACACAAGGGCGCTTAACGAGCAAGTGTTGGATGGGTTAAGGGCCACAGCCTCTGAAGCCCCAGGCTGCGTTTGGTCTGCGCAGCTCATTCCACACCAGCGCCCTCCGCGGCCTTACCTTGCTTTCCCAGGCCAGCTTTTAGACTGCTTTGCTCTCAGAGATCAGGCTGTTTGTGTGTCCCTCTCTTGTCCCAAGCACCGCCCATGGCCCTGCTCTTCAGGTACGTGAGTCGGTGTGATGGCTCTGCAGGTGCGTGGGTAGATGTGATGGTTCTGCAGGTCTGGAGATAGATGTGACAGCTCTGCAGATGTGTGGGTGGACGTGAGGGCTCTGTGGGTGCGTGGGTAGGTGTAACAGCTCTGCAGGTATGGGGTAGGCAGGATGGCCTGGCTTTGCAGGATCGGGTCAGAGACCTGAGTGCTCCAGCACGCAGACACCCAGAGCTGCTGTACCTAAAGTGTCCCTGGGTAAAATGCCCCTGCCAGAGATGCACCCCTCTGGAGGGGAGGGCTCTTGTCACAGGAACAATGCCACCACAGCTGCCTAGAGAGCAGTGACAAGGAGAGTATTACTGAAGGCTCACATGGTGGGGCAGGATGACAATCACTGCCACGGTGCTTGGGGGTGGCTTGGAGTCAGAAGTAGGCACTGGTGCAGAGGTCTGGGCCACAGGGCGTGTACTCCATTCATTCCTGCATCTCCCGGGAGTCAAGTCATTAAATACAAAAGAACAGAGCAGCGTGAGGACAGGTGACTGTGCCCTGTCCCAGGGAGGCTGGAGTCCAGATCACACTGTGGACTTGACTCTCTGGAGCAGAGGTAAGAACGGACGCTTGTTCACAGGAGCTTTCTGTGGGACGGAAGCAGCCGTGTCACCCTCTCTTCCCTTACGGGTAGCAGAGGAACATTGCTCTGGCGCTTTTATTTAGAGATGAGAAATACAATAGAATGCGGTATTAGAACATACGGCTTTCCCCTCTGGTTGTCAGTTTTGCTTTCATAAAAAACTTACCACAAACAACCCTGTGTGGACAAAACCCTGTGTTTGTGGCCCCCCAGTGCCTCCCCTGCAAACCTTTCTGGGGATCTCCTGAGTGAAGCTTTTAAAAACAACACCTCTTCCTTCCAGAAGACCTGTTCACATCAATCCACTGAGCAGACGTGAACTTCACCCACAGCCACGGTCCTGACCCGGCCGGCGGGGTACACAGCCGACTCTCACGGCCACCACGTGCTCAGCACTTCATGCAGGTGACGTCCCCTGCCCGTCCTGCCACCTCTCCTGCCATCATTCCTCATCACCTCACCTCTCATTCCTCAAGCAATAATGACGCAAGTAAATAGAAAGTGAGAAGTGGAGGGAAGGCCGGGAAGGACAGGACAGGGTGTTAGGGACGCCGACACGCCGAGAGCATGCTGCCAAATGCTTGTTTTACTCTTCATTTTCCAAAGAATGTTTAAAAGGAAAATTAAAATTCAAAACTTGACATTTAAATGAGGGAATTAGAAACGTTTGCTCCTTTCATCTTTCATGCCCCGGTCCTGTGAGAAGGACGCCTCGGAGGGTAGTTTCTGTCCCCTGGTCCCAGCTGTGAGCGCGTGTCCCATGGAGCTCAACAAGTGCTTCCCGCCTCAGCTACCAGGAGGCTCGGGGCGTCAGCCTCGAGAGGGGCCAGGGGAGGCATGTGTCGCACAGTAAGACTTGTTGGGACGGGGCAGTCAGCTAAGCCCACAGAGCCCTTCCTGGGCCTCCGGGAGTGCAGCCCCTCCCTCTGGTGAAGATGGGCAGCTCTGTGCCCGTGCAGGTGGGTTCGCTCTCAAGCAGCAGCATATGGGCAATGCCCCTGAAAGGTACAACGGCAGCCCCTCGCTTGTCTGTCTTCAAACCATGGTGCTTGGCGAGAGAACCACCCTGCCCATTCTCTCCAACAGCGTGTTCATGGCGTCCCGAGAGGCTGTGATACCCTAAAAGGCTATGACGTCTTTATTTCCTTATTTGTGTAAACACCACATGAACCAGATTGAACAGCCCTTTTTATGGGCCTAACCCCATTAAATAACTAAAATTTTGGATGGCTTAATCTAATATATTTATACACATACCAGTATAAACACGTGTTCCTTACCACATTACTGTGTGGGAACAAAAATAAGAAAAAGAGAAAGATACCCTACCTTCTGAGCACAACAGATGTGGGTTTTGCACAGGGCTCTATGGGACATTATCCACAGTGTTAACCCTGCGTTTACATTCATAGGAGCCAGATTTGATCTCGGCACGAAGTCATGTGAAGAATGCAAGGGTTTGGTGAATGTCCACACACCACACAAGGGCTATTAATGGTGGCCGCCTGGTTTGTTTCAGGCCCTGCGTTCTCGGAAGCTGGGTGAGTCCTGGGTATTTCTGACAGCTAATGCGAGGCCGGAGGAATTCTCACTGTGCTGGGACGGGCTGCACAGCGACAGCGGGGAAGCTTCCACCGACATCTCTCTGTACAGGACGCGTGTTAAAGGGAGCCAATTAGTTCTCCTTTCCTGAACGAAATCAGCTTTTACTGCTATAATTTAAAGGTGAAAAAGAAGGAAATGAGCAATCCCAGGGCACAAATGGCCTCATGCTGCTGTTGGGTGGGGTTCCTGCCTTATTTAACCCACAGAATAATTATATGAAGTAGGTAATATTACCTGCATTTTATGGTTGGGGAAACTGAGCCTTCAAAGGCTAACAGCCTCCTGACTCCCGAGTGACCCCGTGGGACCCACCAGAGGGTGCTGCTCTTCCTGTCCCTTTTCCTGGTTTTCTCTCTCTTATGTTTTTTGTTCTTTTGAAAAAATAGCCATGGGGGATGATGTTCTTCCAAAGTCGCCCTGGCTCACTTTGCGTAACTCTGCTCGCTGCGGTGAGAAACCAAAACCCTAGGGGAGCAGCCGGCGGAGGCACGGATGTGTGTGTGTGCAGGGTCAGGGACAGGGCTGGTGCCCGCCGGGCAGCCCCGTGGTAACTGTCACAGGCACCTCGGGGCGTGCCCTGCCTCCCAGGCAGGCTCCACCTTTTGTGTTTAGGACCGAAACTCAGACCCCCCGAGAGTGTAACTCACCTTCCCGTACGATCCTTGCCCTAAGACTTTCAGCAGTTCAAACTGGGAAGGGTCCGCCTTTTCAAATCCTTCCTTCACATGGTGGCTGATGTCGATCTCCTTGACGATGCCTTCTTCCTACAAGGGAGCAGTGACACGGGACATAAACACAAAGCCAGGGTCCCTCTGATCTGTCACCACAGTCAGGGCGAAGTGTGGAAGTCACAGGTGTGTGAGACCGTGCACCCTTCCGCTCTATTGGTGGTGTGTGCTGACCACGTGGCCACGTGCGCCTTTGTCTTTACTTCATAGGTTTTGGTTCTGCAGTTTTGCCCCTATCTCAGGAAGCCTAAAGGCACTCTCAGTGAAGTCCATCTGTTTTTGGCCCAGGCAGAAGTTTTGGGATGCGTGGACATGGCACCACGAAGCAGAATGATGCCCAGAATGTTTCTGTGTTGATGTCATCACTGCTGTGCTCTGAAGGGCCTGTAGGTTCCCTGTGGGGGCGTCTGTGACATGCCCCTGGTTTATTCTCCTTCATCATGTTCCACTGTCCCCCATGTTTTTGCCACAGCTATTCAAAGAACATGTCATTGCATCTTACAGACTGTATTTCAGAAGCAGTCAGATAAGATTTTTTGCCTGCCCCGAAGCTACATTTTTCCTTAGGAAGAGGAGTCCTTCAGTTAAAACATGAACAGAAATCACTATGAATTTTCATCACAGAGCATCCTGCCCCCAAAGACCTATCACTTGCAAAGGGACAGGCTGTCTGCCCAGGTGCTCAGAACTGGGAGTGGAGCCCGGAAAGCAGGTGTTTCCCCCACACTAGGCATTAAAGCCTGAGGTTCCTTGAATTTGTCTCTGTCCTCTGAGATCCCCTTTCGACCTTTATACATCTGACGGTTCACACCTTTCCACAGTGCTGGCCCTCGGCAAGGGGCCAGACAGAGTCAGACAGAGCAGCCTGCTCTGGGGACCACAGGCTCTTCACCCCTCCCCTCTTCTGCTCA
This sequence comes from Arctocebus calabarensis, assembly GCA_963573935.1. Taxonomy (NCBI): domain Eukaryota; kingdom Metazoa; phylum Chordata; class Mammalia; order Primates; family Lorisidae; genus Arctocebus; species Arctocebus calabarensis. Next base: position 9,388 of record CAUYON010072151.1, on the reverse strand, counting down.
TTTAAAACCACCGTGAAAGGCCAGGCACGGTGGCTCACACCTGTAATCCCAGCACTTCGGGAGGCCGAGGTGGGTGTGATGCCTGAACTCAAGAGTTTGAGACCAGCCTGAGCTACAGTGAGACCCCTTATCCAAAAAAATCACAGGGCATTGTGGCAGGTGCCTGTAGTCCCAGCTACTCTGGAGGCTGAGGCAAAAGGATCACTTGAACCTTGGAATGGAGGTTGCCACTCTACTGAGGGTGACAAAGTGAGACTCTATCTTAAAAAAAACAAACAAACCATGAAGTAAAGATTTTTCTCCAGAAACTGAGGGTGCACAGCTAGAAGGGACTGAGGTGGGCGTCAGTCAAGGTTTGGCTCTTAAGGCACATACCTTCTCCTACTTTAGTCAAACAGCAAATACACTTTCCAATCAAATCATCATACCTATAATTTACATTATGATGTTTGAAAAATTCAGTTGCTCAAAATAGTCACTAAGAAATTTTATTAATTTACCTCCACGTAACAAATATGGACACCCCTAAAAGTAGGAAGGCGGCCCAGGCTGTAGAGCCTGTCGGGGGCTCCAGGCCTTCACAGGTGCCTCTGACTTTTCCCTTCTAGCAGGCAAAGTAACACTCTGGTCTACATATGGTTAAGGATCATTTGCTGCGATCTGTGAAGATGAACAATGAATATAATGAAACTGAGGCGCCTCTGTCAGTTCATGGAGTTTGTACGAACTCAGAAGACAGAAAATTATAATTTCATTGCTTTGTGATTACTTTGTAAATAAATAAGTAGAAATGCTGCAGGGATACCTAACCAATGGGCATTGTATTTAGATTAAATTTGGGGGCAGAAATCACATTTTGAGACATTCCAGTGCTGTGGCTCAGGCTTTCTGGAATTGCAGGTGATTAAGCAGCTTTGGTAGCAGAATCTGCTGAGTCCCAAGGCAGGAGAGTCACACAGAGGTCTGGGGCTCTCTCTGCCTGTGCAACTGTGCTGTTTACAAGGACAGAGACACCCAACCACGGGGCAGGTGCAGACTGGCTTCCCTCGCAGAAAACAAAGAAAGCCAAGAGCTGAAGTTCTAAAACTTCTTTAAGTCCCCATAGAAACAGACATCCTGTTTTTCCCCCGTCATTGACCCACCAAGAGAAGAAAGACACGGGAGGGTATTTCCATTTACGTTAGAATAAAGCGCACACCTTCTGTTAAGAGATCACGCTCCCAAATCGCCCGTTAACACCCTCTACCTGCAGGCTGCGTGATTAGACGTGAGAGTCCCCAGAATAACCAACTTTCTTCCTAAAATAACGTCAGTCCTGCAGCTGTGTCAGTGCAACACTTGCACTATGGAAAGTAGTAAGTCACTGAGCACGGCCCTCTGTGGCCTCACTCCGGGGATGTGAGCACGTGAGTAGAAAGTCCAGTCCAGCACTGGGCACAGGCGCAGGGTGGGCGGAACAGTGCAAGTGGCCGGGAGGCAGCCACAGAGGAGGCCCGCAGTCTCCACCACTGCTCCCCCCCAAAAGTCCTCCCACAGCACTTCTGTGTGCCTTTTTTTTTTCTAAGTTCATGTCAGATGGGTAATGTGCCGACGTCGTAACAAGATCTGTGGGAGGCACATCTCACGTATGCCCATGAAAATCTAATCATCATGCTTATGAACTACAAAGGATCCTTCTGTGTGCTTTTTGACGGATTTTAGAGCCTTCTTTTCCTTGAGCAACACTTTCTGGAGGACCCGAGGCCACGCTGAGCTCATGAGCTCACTCCACCTGAGGGGCCCAGGCTGCAACTCGTGGCTGACCTGGGACTCACATCAGAACCACCTGTCCAGCAGAGCCGGCAGTACCTGGCCAGCAGGCTCACCCCCTCCTCCAGGGAGCCCCCCAGAGGCTCCACCACCACAGGGACCCTAAGAGTGCCCTGCCACCAGTAAGCAGCCTTCAAGTTGGGTACGTGCACTTCTAAGACCATGCAGATCGGCACCACCTTCTTCCCTGGTCCAGGGAACCCCACTTGCCTTTCAATTGTTCACTTTCTTGAGCCTTAACATCTCAAATCAAAGGTTTAGACACAAATTTCTCATAATATGTCAAGTTTCACACAGATATTTGCTGTAAGTACATCGAGCAAACATACCCAAAGCACATACATAATTTCATCTCCTCCAGCAAGATAAGAAACACCAGTCCCCTTCCTGGATAATACTGCAATATAGTTAATTTCTCCCTTACGATCATAAGGTCTTTAACAGCAAAGAACCTTAACTGTCAATGGCCGAAACAGGAATTAGAGTGGCACATTTTAGATTCCAGAGTTCTGCATTCATAGTGACATTTGAGCTTGAACTTGCCTGAGGATATTTAACTTTGCTCTTCACTTTATGAAAACACAACAAAATGGAACAGGTCTGGAGCTGGAGGGAAGTTAGTGCTGACTGCAGGGTCGGGAAAGCTGCAGGTGGACGCCAGGAAGGGCAAACGCATCCCAAGCAACCGTTTCCAGATCTGAATTATTTTGTGATTACTGCCCTAAAATGAGACTACAGTAAAAATATTCTTCATGTTTTATTTTGAAGTAAGTGCCTTTTTTCTTTCATGAGGTAGGTTATTTTACCTAGAACTCTATAGATTTTAATGAGATTCCCTTAGGAAGATGAAGTCTGCTCCTAAATCTGCTGCATACATGGCACTAGACACTTGGTTTCTAGCACAGCTTCTGTGAATGGTGTTTTTAAAAATAAGTTGAGCGATTTGGGAGGAGAAGCTGGTGCCATGATAGGTGCTCACTCCACAAACCAAAGATGCCAACAATTTTGTAATGAGAGAGAAAAACTAGAGATATAAATTGTTTAAATGATGCTAAAATGTGATAAATCAGCCTGTGATGATGAAGTTTAAACTTTCTGCTGCACTGTATTTAATTTCTGGCAGAGGCAGAAAGCCCTGCAGGAACTCAGCAGCAGTGGTGAGAGGCCCTCTGCCTGCCTTTCTCTGAGCAAAGTCACCTTCCCAGGTGATTTCCTCTGTTCTGAATCATTTGCATTTCATGTCATTAAAAGCATGATATTTACGAAAAGTGCAAATGAAAAGCTGTGAACTATTCCTGATAGTATTACAGGAAATAAAAATAGACAAGTGTTAGTTTTATTTCCCAGAACAGGGGAGAGGTCATTCTAGAAATCACTGAATCACATGTAAGATATCAATGCCCAGAAAAATGGCAGAATAAATTACTGCACAGGTGGGTCTACACAGCTAACTTCGTCCTACCTCTGAGACTGTCCATGGGTCAGCAGTTTCAGCAATGACAGGTAAGGAGACCGGCTGTGGGGATGGCTTTGGTGGCGTCTCCCTGAAGCTCAGTGGAGCAAGGCCCGGATCACATGCAGGGCTTAATGAAGGCCTTGTTTGTAGCCTCCTGAGGCACAAGGATGTGATGTCTCCACCAACCAACAACACGTGTTCCAGAGGTTCTAACTACCTAGCTGCCCACCTGCGTCAGAACCAAGGGACCTGTCAAAATGCAGAGTCCAGGCCCTGGCCAAGGCCTGTTTGGCTGCAACCTCTGAATGGGTCTGGGCTCAGAGGTGGCTTCACTGACAACATGCCTGCGCCATCTCAGCAGGACTGCCCCTGCTCAGTGGGCGAAACTCATAGGCCGTGAAGTCCAGCAGTCGGAGCTCAGTCCTCCACAGCACTGCCTTGGAACCTGACTCCAGAACATCACACTCCCGAGTCCCCCCTCCCTCCTGTCACCCTCCTGCCTCCCTGCTGGGGTCATCCCTTCATCTCTACCCCTGGTCCACCGGCTCACTGGAATGACCTCGTGGGACCTCGCCCCGGCTCAGGGCTTCATGTTATCATGGAAACGCTGACACCTCTTACCTCTCCGTCTCCAGCTGTGACCTGCCCCAGAGGCTCACCCAGGCAGCTGTCCTGTGCGCACACGGTGTCTGTGTGAGATCTGAAGTGGCACGAGACGGGGTCAGCTCTGCTCTGCTCTTACACTGGATGAGCCCCCTGGGCCTTTATGCAGGGATGGGGGAAGGGGGCCGGCGGGCCGAGCCGGGGACGTGTCACTGCCCCGTGAGGCTGTGCACACCCCACCTCCAGCTCACATGGTCTGTCAGCGGCCCTCGGAGAGAAGGCTGGCTTCGACTGTCTTCTGGGCTCCTGCTCCGGCACAGGCCTTGGCCTCTGAGTGTCCCTACTAACTTCCCGACTCACTGATGTACTTCCGTATTCTTAAAAAGATATTTAACTCAGCACGTCTGGCCAGTTCCAAGCAGCAGGCGGGCTGGCTGCACCCAGTCCACCACATCTCTGGAAAGGGAAGTAAAGGAATGCCGTCCACCTGGGAGAAGCTCCGTAGCTTCCCGCAGGCAGTAAAGACGGGCACAAAGTCAGCCGCGTGTGCAGGAAGCCACAGGAAGAGCAGCCGGAGCACTGTGTGCGGCCGGGTCTTGGCTCCTCGTGAAGTTTCCTGCGCCAGCAAGCACATGGCGCTCAGGCTGTTCCTGCACGTTACACATTGAAACAACAGACATTTGACTCAGAAGGCCCTGCATGCTAAGATGGGTTGGGCAACTTATTCAAGGGAACCCTGGGCCACGCTGTACCTAGAGTTGAGCTTGTCTGACACCCACCCGCGCTCTGGGCAGTCCCCTTCCATCCTGACCAGGCAGTGGGCCTGGAGAGACCGTGGCTAAGGGATGCCTGTGTCTTCTCTGCTCTGTGTCTCAGCAAACATGTCTGCATTTGTGGAGTGAGCAAATGTGACATGAAATTCTAGCACCAACTATATTTGTCTTCAGTTTTTAGGAAACCTCTTCTACATAGAAAGTTCGTTTCCATTCCTAAAGGGTTGAAGTTAGCAAGCCCGTTGGCACCATCCTCGAGACCACTACACTTGCTGGAACCCAGGTGAAGTGGAAGGCCGAGGTTAAGAATAGTTTTACCACAAGATCCCAGGAGAAGGAGTGCATGGAAAGTGCCAGAGGAAATGTCACGACTGCAGACAGAAGTGCTGAAATTCCAAGTAGTGGCACCTGTGGCCTGAGTGAGGGCAGCCCCCCTGGGCCCTGCAGGCCACGCCCCCAGCCGCCAATGCTCAGCTCCTGTCTCGGCCGTCCCGGGCCTTTCCCCATCTGTGCCCACAGTGCCCACACACACAGCCAGGAGCGAGCAGAGGCTGGTGGCCGAGGGCGCTGTCTGGCTCAGGAAGGGGTCTCAGCGGACTTGCTCTAGAGCCCACGGGATGGTGCGGGGCTGGGCTGAAGGCGGCACGGGGTGGGGGGACATCAGAGAAAGGAGGGACCCTCAGGAACAGCCCACAACTGTACCTGCCTTCCTCCTCACCTCTGCCCCCCACCTGTTCCTCTAGTCACTCAGCAGGTTCCTCCAGCTCTGCTTTCCCTCTGCTGTGAGTGAGGGCCCTGCCCTCAGGGCGTCTGTCCTGTGCCCACTGCCTGTGCCCCTCACATTATCTCCCCTTCCCTCTGCTCACCCCTCCATCTGCTGGGATTTTTAGAAATCGCAGGCTCTGTAGAGTGGCCTCTGCAGGCTGTGCTTGCGGACATGGTGGGCAGATGGAGGGGCGTCTGGGGGGACCTCCCCACACAAGGACGTGCAGGCTGGAGTTTGGGGGTGTCTTCCCCAGCACTAGCAGCTGGTCACTCCCCAGTGTGCTGCTCTAACCGGGCCAATGCCTTAGGTCACCGATAAGGATGAATTATGTGGGAACAGCTTCTGAGAGGATCCTAAGAGACCATGCAAGTGGGCAGCATGAGCAGGGTGCAGCTGCAACGATGCGCTGGGGAGAGCCTCACAAAGAACTTTATGTTAATATGACAGAGAGCGCTGAGCCGCACAGTAAAGAGCCACTGAGTAATGTTTTAGGAAGAATGAGAAATGGCGCCATGAATAAAAGGCAGCGGCTTCCGGGCCAGGCTGGTGGGCACCAAACACAAAGCGTCCTTTCACTCTGCGCACAGAGCCCGGGGTCTGCCAAGACGCAAGGCGCGTTCACATCTTCTGACCTGGGGACCTCCCTCCTCAGAACTTGTGGAAGGCACTTAAATATGGAAAAATCATGAAAAAATGGGAAGCCATTGAAATGTCCAGCAACGGGGGAAGAATTCAGAAAACTATAATGTGCCCACCAGAGGAAGGGTACCCAGTTTTTAAAACTTCAAATCTGACTGCGCTGTTTCCAGCCACTGCAGAATGATGAAATACTCAGGCATAAACTTACAAAACATGCCCGTGTGTTAAAAACTGCAGAACACCAGTAGAAAAAAATCACAGTTCTCAATCAATGGAGAGACACACGGCGCTGGGAAATGGGAGGACTCAACATGTGAAGATGTTACTGTCCACAAACCAATGGGTAGGCATTAGACAATTCCCATCAAAGTCTGGGTAGGGCTTTCTGTAAGTCAACAAGCTTCTTCTAAAATTTGTATGAAATAAAAGGCTTATAATAGTTAAAATGATTTTTAAAAATAATGAATAGGAAGGCTCACTCTGCCAGTGTTAAGGTTTGGACGTGGCTATAGTAACTGACAGGGTGAGTGCTGGTGAAGGGTCAGAAAGGCGGATGGGAAGGACAGCACAGAGCCCAGGATCAGATGGGTTCAAATGCGCAGCTGATCACATCAGGGTGAAGAGCAATTCCTCGGAGGAGGGGAGCCCTTTCAACAAATGACGCTGGAGAGTTGGACATCCGTAGGAGAAAAAAATGAAAGGCATTTGACCAAACTTCCACACCCTCAAAAAGGATTAGTTGAAAATGGGATCCGACTTACACATAAAACACAAAACCATGAAACTTTTACAAGAAAATGTAGGAGAAAATCTTCAGGACCTAGGACCAAGAAAAACTTCTTAGACACGACAGCAAAGACAAGATGCATAAAGGAAAAACCGATACACTGAACTTCATCAAAATTTAATAAAACTTTTGCAAAGACCCTGTTAAAGAGCTGAAAAGGCAAGTTACAGAGTGGGAGAAAGTCTCTGTAAACCACACAACCAACAATGGTCCTGTACCTATAACATACCAAGAATTCTCAAAAGTTAACAGTGAAACAAAACAGGCATTCCAATTAGAAAATGGACAAAGAGAGATTTCACCCCACAAAGACAGACCAGTGCATGGACACATGGTCAAGTCTCTCATTGGAGACTCGGGGACCACGGCACAGTGTCACTGCACACCTGTCAGTGTCACTAAAAGTAAAACATGCAGTGACATGGTGAGGGTGCAGGGAGCCTCCCGGGCCGCAGGTATGAACGTGAACTGGGGCAGCTTCTCTGCAAAACAGTCTGGACAGTGTCTTATAAAAGGAAATGCACTCTCAACCACGCGCCCCAGCAGCTGCATTCCCAACACTTCACGCACGGCGCCCATCGTAGCTTTATGTGGTTAGTGCATGACCAGAACAGCCCAGGTGCCCTTCAGTGGGGAACTTACGGGGCTCTGCTGCTCCTGCGTGGAGCACTGATCAGCAGTAAAAAGGAATAACTACAGATAGACACAAACTACATGGCTTTCCAGAGAATTACACCTTACACAGTGCATGGTTCCATTTCATATAAGGAGACCAATTGAGCGGTTGCCAGAGGTGAGAGATGGTGTGTGTCTGTGTGTCTGTGTACCTGTGTCTGTGTGTATCTGTGTTTATGTACCTGTATCTATGTGTGTGTGTCCACATGTGTGTCTGTGTGTGTGTACCTGTGTCATGTCTGTGTCCATACAAGGGTGACATGAGGATCTTTGCAGAGTGACACAGTTCCACGTCTTGCTCATGACGGCACTGCCACGAATTACACGCGTGATAAATCTGCAGAGCACTGCACACACATCACACACCTGTATGTGTAAAACTAGAAAACCTAAATGAATCTTGTTTTTGTACTAACTGTTAAATTCTTAGTTTTAACACTGTCCTGTGGTACATGGTCCTGTTCAGGGAGGTAGTCAGGGTTAGAGTAGATAGGACCTCTCTGTGCTTTTTTGCGGCTTTCCGTGAGTCCATAATGAATGAAAAATAAAAAAAATTTAAGTGATTTTGAAATCTATCTGGCAACATTGAAAGAGCTTTGTTATAGGATTTAAAGAAGGCAGGAAAATAAATTTTACGTACCATGACGTAAAAAAATTTGTAGAGAAAACATCAAGATTTAATGCAAAAGTCTTATAAACTATAAATGATTAATTTTCTGTCCTCTGTTTTTAAAATTTTGTTTAAGGAAATAGAAAACCTTAATCAAGAGGGCCCAGGCTGCTGGGTAAGGAGGTTTCAAAGGATAAAGCTACCTCCCAGACCACCTCTGTGGGGCTCCCACTGTCCACCCATTTCAGCTGAAATGTAATGAAATATAATGCAAAGTTTGAGGCAAAATTGTGGATTTTGAATAAGATCATAGAACTTGGTACAAGGGGGAGAAAAGATGAAAGTTGCTGGAGAAGATTTGGACATCGTCTCTAGATCAAAAACAAGCCCACCGATTGGTGAAAAAGAAAGACGCAGTATTTTTAAAACCATTAAAATGTTTTATACTCAACACGTAAGATTCCTCTTGGGCATTAACACGGAATTTCTATCAGGGTACAGATGGCAAACATAAATATGCACAATATGGGTGGCAACACAGACTTTCCAGCATGCAGGTAGCCGGACAAAGTTCATTGGTTTTTTTTACCAGGGGGTGGGGTGTCTGGGGATGTGGGGTTACTGGAAACTTACCAACCAAAAAAATTATTTAAAAGTGAAATCAGGTGCTACATCCACAATAGCTAATTTGATAACTTAGTAAAATATGATACATTTATTTCCCTTAAACTAGTTTTCTAGCAATGATGGATTTGATTTTTCTTGAATTGTCATAAATGGCGATGAAACCCAATGAAGGAGAGTGTGTCTGAGAGGCAGTAATCCCTGACCTTGAAGAAGCTTCAGTGTGAGTGGGGTTCCTCGATATGTAAATGAGGTGCGTGGGGTAACGGGAGGGAGCTGCCCTTGTCAAGGCAGGTACTGATGAACTCCAGCCGCTGCGCCCACGTCCTGCCGGAAACAGACCTCTTCATCATCCTCAGGAAGAAGGACGGCCAGTTTGCTTAGAGAGTTTTGGGAGACCTGGGACACGAGGCTGCCTCTCCGTGTGCACCAGTTTCCCTATCCCGAGGATTCTTGCCAACTCAGGCAAGAAACAACCAGGAATTTGAGAATGAAGCTCAGACGATTTCAGGGGTGATGTGTAGTTTCTCTCTCAAGGGGTGATGTGTAGACAACCTAGGGCGGCGCCTGTGGCTCAAGGGAGTAGGGTGCCGGCCCCATATGCCGGAGGTGGCAGGTTCAAATCCAGCCCCCGTCAAAAAAAAAA
>CAUYON010072149.1:0-16408 GCA_963573935.1 Arctocebus calabarensis | reverse complement strand
GTAGAGTGCTGTGGCATCACAGCTCACAGCAACCTCCAATTCCTGGGCTCAAGCGAGTCTCTTGCCTCCGCCTCCCAAGTAGCTGGGACTACAGGCGCCCGCCACAACGCCCGGCCATTTTTTGGTTGCAGCCATCATTGTTTGGCAGCCGGGCTGGATTCAAACCCGCGAGCTCAGGAGTACGTGGCTGGCGCCCTAGCCAGTTGAGCCACAGGCGCAGAGCCCTGCTGCCTTCTTTTATCTCATGAATTGGTCCTCAGTCTGAAAGACAACTCATCCAACCTCACCGTCACTGTAGGTGGTGAGGAGGTTACAGACCCACAGGGGCTAGAAGCACCACAAGATGGGCGTAAGTACACAATACCCAGAATTCCCTGTTTCTTGCCTCCGTGAAATGCTTCTTCAGACTCCTCTTTCTCCACCCTCCACCTCTATCTAGTTTCTGGTCAGTCTCTTCCAGAGGCTCTTGTTCTCTTGCTGCCTTCTGGGACTTTTCTGCCTCCATGCTGGGCTGATACTGGGAGCACCAATTCTCTCAGTCTTGATCTAAGAATATCTTTATTGGTCCTTGTCTTTGAAAAGTAGCTTTGCTAAATGCAAGACTCTTGGATGTCAGGTTCCTCCCCAAACCATAGCACTTTGTATATGTTATCCTAATGCCACCTTCTGGCCTCCAGTGTTCTGGTAAGAAGTGAGCTAAAACTTTTTACTGTTGCTTCCCTGTGCATAAGGAGTCATTTTTCTCTTACTACCTTCAAGATTTTCTCCATGGCTATCATGTGTCTGACTCTGGGTCTCTCTGCATTTATCTCACTTGGAATTTTTTGAGCTTCTCAGAAATACAGGTTATTGTCCTCAAATGGGGAAAATCAAATTTGGAAAATTTCAGTGATATTATCTTTTTCTACCCCCTTTACTCTCACCTTCTTTCTTCTAGTATTCCCATTACATGTATTGTTGGTGTGCATAATGGTGTCCCACACTTCCCAGAGATTCAGTTCATTTTTCTTTTTCTTCTGTTCCTCAGGATTGTGTATCTTCACTGATTTACCCTTTGAGTTCACTGACTCTTCTACCAGCTCAAATTGACTATTGAGCCCCTGTGGTGAATTTTACATTTTGGTTATTATACTTTTCAAGCCCAGAATTTCATTGGGTCTTTTTATCAAAAAATAATTTTTCTCTACTTATATTTTCTATTTAGATTAGACACTGTCATCATATTTTAATTCTTTAGACATCTTTTCCTTTAGTCCTATGGGCATATTTGTAATTCAGGTCTTTGTGTTCAAGACTTTTACATTTGGGCCCCCTCAAAGGCAATTTTATCAGTCTATAGGTCACATCTGCCTGTGTTTGTATCTCTCATTTTCTGTCAAAATCTGGACATTTTGGATACACTGCAGCAACTTAAGATACTGATTCCTTTCCCCGTTAATGCTATTTGCTTGGTTATTTGTTTGATAATATGGCTGAACTTTTTTTTTTTTCTTGAGACAGTGTTTCACTATGTCACCCTCAGTAGAGTGCCATGGCGTCACAAGCTCACAGAAACCTCAAACTCTTTTGCCTCAGCCTCCCAAGTAGCTGGGACTACAGGCGCCTGCCACAACACCCGGATATTTTGTGGTTGTTGGCTGCAGTTGTCATTGTTTTTGGCAGGCCCGGGTGTATGCAGCTGGTGCCCTACCCACTGAGCTATGGGCGCCCCTTAATTTATTTTCATCACATGCTTTGCATTTCGTTTGTTAGTTGGTATTTCTCTGTCAGTATATTCACATTTTATCCAATACGTTCAATTATTTTCACTATTTTACTCAGTTGCGGCCAGTGACAGACAACACCTATTGCCTTTTGATTTGTCAGTATACTTCTTTAAGCACCTTCTTACTTTCTGGAATAAGATGTTCAAGGACCATCTTCTACTTTCCCTTCTACTTTCTACTTTTAGGCCTATAAATAGCTATTTCTTCAGGGAGGTAGAAAATGTTTATGAAATGGATAATAGTAGCTTTTTTTTTAAATCACAAAGAAGCCACACAGACTTAAAAGTATTTCACAGCTAATGTATAGAAATGATAGCTACTGAGAAAGTCTAGCCCAGGGTCTGCATTGTAACACAGCACTGTTGGTGAGAACATTCATGAAGAAATTGTTTGTGGAAAATATTCCTAAATTTCTATCAGTGCTATATGAAAGAGACCGGAAGGAAGTAATGGAAAGTATGTGGGTTTTGAGATACATAAAAATCAAGAAATGTAAAATCTGCTTAGAAACAAATGAAGCCCTCCCAGCCCTCAATAAACTGAGCAAACTGAAACCTTCATGAGTTAATCAGAAAACATGCTGTCGACTATGTTTTTTGGAAGTAAAATAATGGACCATAACACAATCTGTCTCAAAATTTTTATAGCGATCACTCAGCAGTCCTTAATGAAAAAATAATGCAAAAATGTGACCTACAATGAAGGTAAGTCATCCAATTCTATCTCGAAACAAGGAAAAAAATGATAAATTTTCAGTAAGTGTTCAAGTTAGGACAATGACTATTCTCTACCAATGAGCTAAAACTTGAGTAAAAATTGAAAGATGGTTTATACAATGTTCTATATGTATGAAAAACTTTTAAAGGGTGATTTGGGCGTGGCGCCTGTAGTTCAGTAAGATGCCAGACCCATATACCAACGGTGGCAGGTTTGAACCCAGCCCCGGACAATGCAAAAAAAAAAAAATAGGGGTTGTGGAAGGTGCCTGTAGTCCCAGCTACTCGGGATGCTGAGGCAAGAGAATTGCCTAAGCCCAAGAGCTGGAGGTTGCTGTGAGCTGTGACACCACAGCACTCTATCCAGGGCGACACACAGTGAGACTCTGTCTCTAAAAAAAAAAAAAAAAGTGTTGGTAAGCACTAATGGATGAAGATACTTACAACGTAAGTAAACACTATAAAGAATTTTAATTAAGTTCACACCTTGATTCAAAAAAACATTTGTAGGAGGTAGAATTAGCTAACTATGCTTCTGAAGATATGTTTTTTTTCCCTCAAAGCTAAAGATTCTAGTGAGGATGAAATATGGGCAGGACATATAATACTGGTAAAATGGTTATCAGAAATTAAGAATCAGTGAACTGTGGAAACCTAATATTATTCTGATGATAATACGTCTCATGCTTAATGGGATTCATGAAACGTTTTTATTATAGAGAGGCAAAAACAATACTTTCCTTTAGAATTGCAAATTTAGAAATATTGGCAGATAATATTGCCACAGAAATGATTTACTGTTGTGAAGTTTTTTCAACAGAATTTTACTAACTTTAAAAATTCCCCCACCATATTTTAGTACCTACAAACTAATCGATATTAAAACAGTATTGTAATTATCAAGGTTAGTTAGAACAAAGGAAAGGCATTATGATGTTAATGAGGAAAACATTAACAGCAAAAAAATCAAGTGCTTACAATGTGCCGGGCCTTGCTCTAAAACAGTGGTTCTCAACCTTCCTAATGCAGAGAGCCTTTAATACAGTTCCTGTGCATCACGACCCACAGGTTGAGAACTGCTGTTCTAGAATAACTTGCTCAAGGTCATAATAGCTAATCTCTTAATTTATAGATATACAGATAATTTAAGGAGACAAACTGAAGTATATAAACGTTTTCCTGACAGGAAATTGAGATGAGGCAATAAATCATGTAGAATTTGGCTAATAAGGAGCAGAAAGCTCTAGTGAAATTGAACTGCCCATGCACCATCTCCTAAACACCCTGACACAGTTCCCAGCCTCTGTAATTAACCACCACACACAAATGAGGTAAATAAAAATTAGCACTGAAGCACATATGATTTGTATATGGCTCTATTTTGGAGGAAGGCCTGTACTGGCAACCAGACGACATCAGAACAAAAAGTCTAATTTATGTTAAAGTGAACCCAAATGCTTGGGAATACTACATATAAACCTCTTATTTCTCTCACTGGTTTTGGTGGCCTTTGCTAAAGAATATAAGTTCCATGGTTGTTTAGGTGTACCACATACAAACCTCATTTCTCTCATTGATTTTGATTGTCTTTGGTAAAGAAAGTAAATCACATGGTTGCATGCCTATGCTGCCTTAGGTCTATCATGCTGCTTAGAAGGAACTTGGGACTAGAATGCTTTAACATCACTGTCTGATACTTAGACTGGTTCTCAACCTATGGGTTTTAACCCCTTTGGGGGTCGAATGACTTTTTCACAGGGGTCGCCTAAGACTATCCTGCATACCAGATATTTACATTACGATTCTTAGCAGTAACAAAATCACAGTTATGAAATAGCAATGAAAATAATTTTATGGTTGGGCGGGGTCACCACAACATGAGGAACTGTATTAAAGGGTCATGGCATTTGGAAGGTTGAGAACCACTGCTCTATGAATAATCTATTGCCTAGAAGGATTCCACTGGCCCCAAATCAGTAGGGGTGTACCTGAAGAGTTACTTAATTTTTATTTGAATTTTATTTGGGAATATATACAAGTATTAAGCAAAAACCTCATAACCTATAAGCATCCTCTTTTTTTTTTTTTTTTTTTGAGACAGAGCCTCAAGCTATCACCCTGGATAGAGTGCTATGGCATCACAGCTCACAGCAACCTCCAACTCCTGGGCTCAAGAGTTTCTCCTGCCTCTGCCTCCCAAGCAGCAGGGAGTACAGGTGCCCACCACAACACCAGGCCATTTTTTGGTTGTAGCTATCATTGTTGTTTGGTGGGCCCGGGCTGGGGGCTGGATTTAAACCCGCCAGCTCAGGTGTACATGGCTGGCGCCTTAGCCCGTTGAGCCACGGGTGCCATGCCAAACATCCTCATTTTTTTTTTTTTAAGAGACAGAGTCTCACTTTGTTGCCCTTGGTAGAGTGCTATGGCTTCATGGCTCACAGCTCCTGGGCTTAGGTGATTCTATTGTCTCAGCCTCCCGAGTAACTGGGACTACAGGCGCCCGCCACAACGGCCGGCTATTTTTTTGTTGCAGTTCGGTCGGGCCAGGTTGGAACCTGCCACCCTTGGTATATGGGCCGGCGCCCTACTCAGTGAGCCACAGGCACCGCCCAACATCCTCATTTTTAACATACACTATTAGCCACTGCAGATCCTACTATAATATGTTAAATGAGTGGTATGCTGAGTAACCATATGTTCAAGGGTAATAAAAAATTTTCGTATTTATGACTCTGAGAACAAATTTGAGCCTACAGAGGCATCTGTGTTTTCATTGGAGGAATGGCTATGAATTTGGCATAAAGCAAAGAAAGAATTATGTACTAAAAAGCCATATAAACTCTAGTACACAGACTCTGACACAACTGTCTGAGGGCAAAGGAGTACTGAACACAGCAGGCACTTAAAATCAGTCTGTTGAAATCCCAGGAAACTTGATCCTAACATGTTCAAACAGTTTCACACTCTCAAAGTCAATAGAAACATGCAGATTGTAGCCTCTCATCTCTACTCTTGTGAATTTTTAATTCATATTGTCTGAGGCATTATAAAACATGCACTTTGAATTATAAGAGAACTATAGTATATTCAAGAAAAGATTTACACAAAATGAGTTTTCCTGAAAAGCTAAAGGTAGTGGTTAAGGAAATAAAGGTTGAAAATGAGTCAAGTACATACCTAATAAGGTATGTGTAACACCTGCTGTAGTATAGGAAGGCAGAGCTCCCCAGGCAGGGAAGAAAAATATTTTTAACAAGAAGAGTAGGGAAGGCAAGCACTTAAATGGAGAGCCTTGAAACATTGGCCTGGAGTTTAGGTTGTAAAAGATTTAGGAGTAAAAGTGGATCATAAGCCCATAAAAGGAACACAATTTGTAAAACAACCAATTACCTTGTATCTTTAAGGAAAAAAAAGTCAGTATTATTTCCCACAGTCTATTTTAGCTTATAATACATACCTCTAGCATACAGTCTCATGCCTTCCATGTAAGTTGCAAGGTTTTCTGCTACCAAAGTAACTAGGGCATGATTGTGCTGAAGTTGATTGATTAAGTCATGGCGATAAAATACATGAGGACTGCGCTGAGTTTGACTGAAACGAGAAGAACTTAACAATATAATTAGGCAATTAAACTCTGTTGTAATCAAGACTTCACACTATCTAAATTCCTAGCGACTAATTTAAAAACTGAAAATTTTATTTGCCCATTTAATTACAATATTAACAAACTTAAAAGAAAGTAATTCCTCGAAAAATAATCCAATTTGCTCCATTATTCTTATTTTACATGAAAAGCATGCATCAGTATTCTCCAACTTCATCAGATAGGAGTCTACTTCAATGACTGATTTCTACTCCTACACTCTAATATTCCAAAAGACTCATATTAGGTTGCACAATTATTTCAAGAACTATAAAACAAATATTCTTTGCAAAACTATCATCATTAAAATTTATGCTATAATTTTAGTGAGAAATTTAACCAAAAATGCCTTTAGTAAGATTTTATTTATTAGCAATTCAGAGACTATTCTAGGATATTTGGTTTATGGCCTTATAGTCAAGTTTGCCCATTAAGTGTCAACAGAAAGACATCTAATTCCTTTCCAATCTGTTTTGCTACAGTCATCAAAACCAATCAATTTTCATAGTCACTATTTTAATGGAGATGGGGCCACTGTTCCTTGGGACAGCATGTGAACTGCTTGAGAAAGGTCAAAAGCATACATACAGAGGGACAACATACTCAAAATGAGCCCCTGAAATAAAATATTACTGTTAATAGGACATATTTTTGAATTTTTTCCCAATGTTTATAGTTTTTCCAATTTCATATTATTTTTTCCCCCTGAGGGGGGGGAGTGTAAGACAAAGTTCAACTGCTAAAATCAAAACATACGTATGTATGATCTTTTCTACTTCTATCTTAGGCATAATCATAGTAATCTAGAGCAGTAAAGGTTCTTGGCAATCACTGAATCATATACATAAGAAAACATAATTCTTTTTATCAGAATCTTTACAAGATTAAACAACTGGTGCGACACAAGGTTTATACCTACAAATCCTGACTCCACTGTGAGTAATATTCTTTCTACTATACCTTGCTCTCTTTCTCTCCACATTACTTTTCCTTTTCATGTTATCAGTTGAAACTCTATTACCAGAAAATACAAATTATTTCAGTAACCAGAATTTGGCATCTAAGATAGTATATTTAAAGATAACTATTAAAAACAAGGAAGGAATAAAGATAACTATTAAAAAGAAATTTAGTTTAAAAAACATTTTAAAAATATTTTAAAACTATCTTGTCATCTTTTATCATTTAAACACCCTTGCAATATCTTTAAAATTAACTTTAAAAATTAATCATTAAAATAGAGTAACATTTTGAAAACTATTCCGTAGTATGTTTCAAAGTTAGTAAAGCAGAAAAGATTAAATAATGAGACTGATTTCCTTACATACTTGCTGAAAATGTAATTATGTAATAATTCTGAAAGAAGAACTCAAAGACAATATTACCATCTTGTTTCTGATACATATTACATGTGATTTGCTTCCTTATCAACAAAACAAAGGACGTAGATATAATAGATTCTTCTCTTCCAAATAAACCCTTCCTAGCTGTCTTCTCTTGATACATACTACTTGTGACTTATCAGTAAAACAAAGGAGGAAGATACAGATTCTTTTCTTCCAAATAAACCCTTCCTAGCTCAGCTGTATTTTCACCCCACTAACTTTCATGATCTCCTTTTACAAATTGACATGCTATTTCTTTTCAATAAAACACATTTTAAAATGTTGAAATTTATGTCTTACCTCAAATTTTGAGGTGCTTCACCAAACAAACTACAAATTTCTCTAATTTGTTTCAGTGCGGGAATAACCCATTTGTCATTTGTGCGAAGTTCTTCTATAAAGCGATCTATCCACTGGATCTTTTGTGTGTCACGGTCCTTAAACATACAATTTCAATGTTTTATATAGATACTCAGGAGACTTGTACCTCCAAATTACTTTGAAAATTATAAAAGATTTCTTTTAAGATTAGCATCATAAACATTATGCTGTAATTGTAGTGAAGAGTTAACTTTTTTTTAAAAAAGCTTTAAATAATTTTTTTTTTTTTTTTAACAGTTTTTGGCTGGGGCTGGGTTTGAACCTGCCACTTCCAGCATATGGGGCCAGCGCCCTACTCCTTTGAGCCACAGGCACCACCCAGCTTTAAATAATTTTAATTTCATATTTACTACCAAAACTCCAAAAAGCCAAGTACTATAGCAAAAACTCAATATTACATGGACTTAACTGTATCCATACAAAAGCATAAGTCCTACATATCAGGCCCACTGAAAGTTTGATTTTAAAAGTCTGCCAGAAGGTAGGTATTGAGTTTTATCCAATGTTTTTAAGAGATTCCACCATATCTAAAAGCTGTAATTAATATGTAACACTTCAATTGTTACATTGAAAATTTATATTATACCGGCTTGGCACCCGTGGCTCAATGGGATAAGGCACCAGCCACATACACCTGAGCTGGCAGGTTCGAATCCAGCCTGGGCCTGCCAAACAACAATGACAGCTGCAACCAAAAAATAGCCGGGCATTGTGGTGGGCGCCTATATTCCCAGGTATTTGGGAGGCGGAGGCAAGAGAATCGTTTGAGCCCAGGAATTGGAGGTTGCTGTGAGCTATGATGCCACAGCACTCTACCCAGGGTGACAGCTTGAGGCTCTGTCTCAAAAAAAAAAAAAGAAAATTTATATTATGCCAAGAAAATAATGGTATGGCAACTAAGTTTAGACACAATCAACAAAATCAAAATCGAGACATACCCACATACATACAAGGAGAGAAAAGGAACAGAGACAGTCACAAGCAGTTAAAAATTAACAATGTTATCAGCTTGGCACCTGTAGCTCAATGGCTCAGTGCCTGTAGTCCCAGCTACTTGGGAGGCTGAGGCAAGAGAATCGCTTAAGCCCAAGAGTTTGAGGTTGCTGTGAGATGTGACACAGGGCACTCTAACAAGGGCTAGTGAGACTCTGTCTTTAAAAAAACAAAAACAAAAATAAACCATACACATATATATAATATATATATGCCAGGCACTGATACTAATACCTAATTAAAAGAGAAGCCATTAGTTAAATCTTTGATAGCAAATACACTGCTATGATTCAACATTCCTCACGAGGCCTCTAGGTTTAATGAAATAATTTGAACCCAAGGCCAATACTACTATTTAATAAGCTAAATACTTAATGAACTGTCACAAGCCAGCATAGTCAAACTGAGTAGTATCTACATTACATATACCTACTTTACCTTCTTTTCTTAGCCCTCCCCTTAATAAGAGTTTCTCAGTGTAGCAATAGTTTTATTTAACAAGTGAGAAATTACGTAGTGATGATCATTTTATCATTTTAAAAAATGTGCATGTTACAAGTTAAAATGCAAGAAAGTTGTGCAATTTGCTCACTGTGAAGGCCCTACATATTTTTAGAATTAGGAAATTCTATTTTTATTAACTTCTTTGTGAGTAAAGAAAACTTTATTTCTCTTACCTCTAAAGTCTCTCAATTCACTTTAATATTTTATGGTCTATTTTGCAACTGGTATTTCAGAACCATACATTAAAAACAATACAACGATATAACCTGTTTTGTTTAAACTGTCTTTCTCTAAGGCGTCTAAAATGCTTTTCAGACAATTCACAAAACCTTGATGTAGAGACCAAAATACAGGAAGCAAGACTTAAAACATGAACAAAGTCAGTCAAATCTTAAAAAATCATCCGAAAAATAAACTGCAACTATCCTATAACTGAACCATTCTAAATGTGGAGGAGACCGGTTACAAAAATTGAGCAAAGTAGCACACCCTTACCTGGGAACAACTATAATCCAGAATTTTTATATGGGCACTGAGAGCCAGGTCCATGATATCTACAGGCACATCATCACTGTGGGCCAGATTCCACAGAAGGTTCAACACTTTGTGTGCCATCACACCATCCTTATCATCTTCTGCAAGACGACGTATCAGCTCAAGTAGCTTTTCTCGTTGCTTTTTACTTGCATTTGTCCAACTGGCCTAGAAAAAAAAAATTAAAGGACATGAAAACAACACATATTTAAAAATCACTTCTTGAGTGTCATAAGATTAACTATCTTCAATTCATCAGAAAAACAATGTAGGCAAGCACAAAATTGTTCAAATTACATTTGAAAGATAACAGTACTTATAGGGTAGAATTAAACTCAAGGGAAAAAAGAGAAGCTTCCATTTACAGTTTAAATACCTTAGACCACCAGGGTTTTGCAACCTCACTTATCACAGACATTTTAGACTGGAAACTTCTTCATTGTGGGGGCTGTCTTATGTATTATAGGATATTTAACAGCATCCCTGGTGTCTATCTAGAAGCTAGTAGCAACACCTTCCCCTAGGTGTGTGAAAACCAAAAATGTCTCTGGACATTGTCAAGTATTTCAGAGAGGGTGGGATCATTCCTCATTGATATGCCTTAGATTCAGTCTGTTATATGTGAGTTAAGCTGATTGTACAGTAATGTGCATTATGCATTTCAAATAGAGTCTGTGACAAAAACTACATTATTAACCAAGAAAAGTAAAAACAATCTCTAACTTAAATAGAAATACATAATGTTGCATTGATTTAGAACAGCAATTCTCAACCTGTGGGTTGCGACTCACAGAAACTGTATTAAAGAGTTGCGGCATTAGGAACATTGAGAACCACTCATTTAGAAGATATTCACTTAAAACTATAAATTTAGAGAAAAACAACCAAACCTCTAAAACGTTATTTTAGTACAACATGGTTATCACAACTTAGGGAGTATTACTGGTGGCATTTAGTGGATAGAGGATAGGGATGCTATTAAACAAGATGGGAAAAGCTTTATGTATAAAGTTTCTAGTATGGTTTAAATGCCCCCTCCAAACCTCATATTGAAATTTAACTGTTGTGTGACCATATTAAGAGTCAATTAGGTCATGAGGGCTTACCCTCATGAACAGAATAATGGCATTATTGGAATGGGCTCCTGATAAAAGGCAAAGTTTGGCCCCACTTCTGTCTCATGTGTGCGCTTCCCCGCCACATGATACCTTCCACCATGGGATGACCCTTGCCAGATGCCGGTGCCATGCTCGAGGACTTCCCAGCCTCCAGAACCATGAGTCAAATAAATTTCTGGTCTTTATAAATTACCCAGTCTGTGGTGTTCTGTTATAGCAGCAGAAAACGGACTAACACAGTTGTTGATCAAT
Source organism: Arctocebus calabarensis (assembly GCA_963573935.1). NCBI lineage: Eukaryota > Metazoa > Chordata > Mammalia > Primates > Lorisidae > Arctocebus > Arctocebus calabarensis. The sequence goes on along the minus strand of CAUYON010072149.1, from coordinate 5,116 downwards.
ATTTACTGGAAAATATGCTGAAATAAACCTTATGTCAAACAGTAGAAGAATGATTATGTTAATTAGAAAAGATCCTTTCAATGGAATTATTACACAGACATTTACAATGATAAATAGGGTCTGTCTTTGACGACTTAAATGCATGTTTCTTTCTTTTTTTTGAGACAGAGCCTCAAGCTGTCACCCTGGATAGAGTGCAGTGGCATCACAGCTCACAGCAACCTCCAACTCCTGGGCTCAAGCGAGTCTCCTGCCTCCGCCTCCCAAGTAGCTGGAACTACAGGCACCCACCATTGTTGTTTGGCGGGTCCAGGCTGGATTCGAACCCGCCAGCTCAGGTGTACGTGGCTGGTGCCTTAGCCTGTTGAGCCACAGGCACCGAGCCTAAATGCATGTTTCTAATTAATCCCAACCCATTCAAAGTAGCAAAAGGAATATAATGGAAAAAAAAAATCAAGCTTTTATATCAAACTATTGATACACACCAAGACAACAGTTTCTTCAACAAGTAAACTGCAAGGAAAAAAAAAGTATAAATAGAGAAACTAGTTTCATAGAGATTTAAAAGACATATACAACAACCAATTATAATGTATGGACCATACCAGGATCCTGATTTGAACACACCTCTAAAATGGAAGTATGATCTGAGACAACTGGAAATGTTAACACTATTTGATATTAAAGAGTTAACTTTTTAGGTAAACAATGCCATTGTGAACTTTCTAACGTAGTCATCTTTTAGAGATTAAGAATAAATTAATTACATATGAAAAGGAAAAATTAAGAACATACATTCATTCAGAACAAACATAAGGAGAGTGAAAAAGACAAATACAAACCGGGAGAAATTATTTTATTTCAAACTCCTAAACTAACAAAAGCTAGCAAATTTCAAATATGTCGAGAACTCCTAAAAATTAAGGAGAAAAAAATGCTGTAGAGAATGGGCGACGCCTGTGGCTCAAAGAAGTAGGGCACCACCCCACATGCCAGACGTGGCAGGTTCAAACCCAGCACCGGCCAAAATCTGCGGGAAAAAAAAAGGTGGGGGGGGGGGGGAATAGGCAAAATATTTGAATAGGCATTCATGAAAAAACAAAGGAGAATAGCTCACAAACATATGAAAAGATGTTCAATCTCATTATCCATCAAGAATATTAATAACTAGGCTGGGTGAAGGGTCTCACATCCATAATTCCAGCACTTGGGGAGGCTGAGGTGGGAGGATTGCTTGAGGTCAGGAGTTTGAGGCTGCAATAAACTGTGACTGAGGCACTGTACTCCAGCCTGAGCAAGAAAATCACTTGAGCCAAAGAGTTTGAGGTTGCTGTGAGCTGTGACACCACAGCACTCTACCCAGGGCGACATGAGACACTGTCTAAAACACACACACACACACCAAAAAATGAGCCCATGTTCTCTTAAAAGCAAAAAACTAATACCAGAATGAGGTAACGTTTCACACATTATACAGATTGTCAAAAATTAGTAACTCTGACAAAAACAAGCACTAGTAAGGATATGCAACTTCATGAGACTGTAAATTGATATAGCCACTTTGAAAAACAAAGACTTACAACTAAAATATTTAAAAAACCAGATGCTGGACCAAGTATATAAAGCAAAGTCTAACCAAGAAGGTTGAGATCATTTATTTGGATGCAATCTATAAAGTACTATAAAGAGACTTCATGCTTCCTTTTTAAAATCTTTAGCAGACACTCAAGAAGACCCAGGCCACAAGAACTGCTAGATTTACCAAGACTTCAAAAATATAGTGCTTATTGGGCCAGGCTGGGGGCTCACACCCACATTTCTATCACTTTTTGAGATCAAGGAGGGATGATACTTGAGTGCAAGAGTTTTGAGACCAGCCTGAGCAACATAGCAATACTCTGTCTCTACAAAAAAAATTTTCAAAAGAAAAAGAATTAGCCAGTCATGGTAGCATGACCCTGTAGTCTTCGCTACGCAGGAGACTGAGGTGGGCGAATAAATTGAACCCAGAAGTAGGAGGATGCAGTAAGCTAGGATTACATCACTGTACTCACTACAGCCTGGGCACAGAATAAGACCTTGCCTCCAAAAAAAGAAAAAAGTGCCTGCTGCCGAAAGAATTCTCAGTAAACATTTGTTAAGCCAAAAGGGAAAAAACATGAAGGAATTATTATTATTATATTTACAACATCCTGGGAAGAGGAGGATCCAGGGGATATGTTAACAATTGACTCCCTTTTTTTCTTTTCCCTTCATTGCCCTCATTGGTAATGTAGCACCATTTCAAAAGTCATTACAAGAATAAATGACAATTAACTTTAAAGTACTCATGATATCTGATTCTATTATTTTGTCAGTTGCCTTTGATGTCCTTTACTGTATTTTTAAAAATGTAAATTTTACTGTTACATATATAAAATGCATAAAAATAAAACATTAAAGACACAATAAAATTCACTCAATACTTGATTCCCTCCAAGGTGAACTATTCCATCAGGCAGTGACTTTTCCATAAACCATAAAGCATTTTTTCCCCATAAAGTGTAACTTTAATGTGTTTGAAATTCACCTGAGAAATTTGCTTAAAATATAGACTCTCAGGCTTTATACCTAGCGATTCTGATTTAGTATGTCCAGGGTGGAAGCCAGTAAGTGGTATTTCTTTTCTTTTATTGTGAAATACACATCTAGAAAGGTACATACATATGTCATTATTATGGTACATAATGTAAACATGAGTATAATTATTACCAAGGTCAAAAATATCACATGGTAATAAACAGCACCCCAGACAGAAGCCAACTAGGCCCATTTTTGACACTTATGTAGAAGTAATCAAAGTATATAAATTATTCCTTTCTTCAACCTTCTATTAGAGTCATCCATATGGCTGAAATGCCCACTCTCACTGCTCTATTCTATTAAACGAACATTCCACAATTTATTTTTCCCTTCTATGTGGCATTTTTTTGCAATTACAAATAATTTTGCCACAAGTGTTGCTAAATATGTATTCGGCTACACATAAGCCTGATTTCCTCAAAAGTACATACTCAGAACTCAAGTTGATAAGTCACAAGAACCATATATATTTTACCAGAAATACTAACCTACTTTCCAAAGTGATTACAGTAACTTACTGCATTGTTATTTTTAGCAAAAAACGTTGGTGATCTAATGATCTATGTTCTTAATCCACAAATTTACTTAACCATTGAGCTTTAAAAAACCCAATACTAACAACTACGAAATATGGTCTTAAAAAGTATACAACGGCACCAATGCAGATAGGACTGTAGGGGCCCTTGGGCTACCTTATGAATTGTATTTCTCTTTTGTTTGTTTTTGTTAGAGACAGAGTCTCACTTTGTCACCCTTAGTAGAGTGCCATGGCGTCACTGCTCACAGCAACCTCCAGCTCTTGGGCTTAGGTGATTCTCTTGCCTCAGCCTCCCGAGTAGCTGGGACTACAGGCGCCCGCCACAAAGCCCGGCTATTTTTTTTTTTGCAGTTTGGCCAAGGCCAGGTTTAAATCTGACACCCTCGGTACATGTGGTCAGCGCCCTACCCACTGAGCCACAGATGCCACGGAATTGTATTTCTGTTTTACCTGTGTATATGATGCCAGAATACAAAGGTACTGGCGCTATCTTGCTGTCATCTTATTGGAACCAATCAACCTTGAACCTATAACCAAAATACTGACTGCTGGGAGAAAGAAATCCAAAGTGATAATCTGAGTTTTGAAAAAGAATGAGGCTATGTTAATCAGTTTGATGAAAATAGTTCAGATTGTATATGAAACCAGCACATTGTACCCCTTGATTGCACTATTGTACACAGCTATGATTTAATAATAAAGACAGTAAATAAAAAGAAATAAAAGAAAAAGAATGAGATTTCTTACTGACAAGGGCTATCACAAAAACAAATACCAAAAGATAACAGGCTCAGTGCCTGTAGCACAGTGGTTATGGCACCAGCCACATACACCAAGGGTGGTAGGTTCAAACCTGGCCCAGGGCCACGTAAACAACTGCAACAACAATAACAACAACAACAAAAAAAAATAGCCAGGCCATGTGGCAGATGCCTATAGTCCCAGCTACTTGGGAGGCTGAGATAAGAGAATTGCGTAAGCCCAAGATCTGGAGGTTGCTGTGAGCTGTGATGCCACTGCACTCTACCAAGGGCAACATAGTAAGATTCTGTCTCAAAGAAAAAAAAAAAAAAAGGCAGCGCCTGTGGCTCAAAGGAGTAGGGCACCGGCCCCATATGCTGGAGATGGCAGGTTCAAGCCCAGCCCCAGTCAAAAACTGCAAAAAAAAAAAAAGAAAAAAGAAAATATGTATTTTTTGGCTGGACACCCACAGCACAGTGTTTACAGTGCCAACCATGTACACTGAGGCTGGTGGGTTCAAACCAGGCCAAGCCAGCTAAACCAACAATGATAAGTGCAACAACAACAAAAAACAAAAATAGCCAGACATTGTGGCGGGTGCCTATACTCCCAGCTACTTGGGAGGCTGAGGCAAAAGAATCACTTGAGCCCAAGAGTTTGAGGTTGCTGTGAGCTGTGACACCACACCACTTTATTGAAGGCAACACAGTTAAGACTCTGTCTCAAAAATAAAATAAGAATTAAATAAATAAATATGTAATTAGACATTGCGACAGGCTCCAATAGTCCCAGCTACTTGGGAGCCTGAGGCAAAAGGATTACTTGAACCCAAGAGTTTGAGGTTGCTGTGAGCTATAATGCTACCGCACTTCTACCATGGGCAAGAAAGTGAGACTCAAGTCTCTTAATAAATAAATAAAATTAGAAATGTTACAAGCTAATTCTGTTTACACTATTAGACAAAAATTAAAAAAGCTCTTTGCTTTTGCTTTTTGTTAATTTGCTAGAAAGAGTGCACATGTACTTAGGAAGTAATTACTACCATTTCATTGTCTTAATTTAAAACATTGTTTAATGTCCTTTTTAGAAATTACTTTTTTTTTTTTGAGACAGAGCCTCAAGCCATCACCCTGGATAGAGTGCTATACCATCACAGCTCATGGCAACCTCCAATTCCTGGGCTCAAGCGAGTCTCTTGCCTCTGCCTCCCAAGTA
>CAUYON010072147.1:0-21346 GCA_963573935.1 Arctocebus calabarensis | reverse complement strand
GAAAGAGGTAAAGTCTCCATCTTTCTTTAAGGCTACATAATATTCCATGGTATACATGTACCACAATTTATTAATCCATTCGTGGGTCAATGGGCACTTGGGCTTCTTCCATGACTTAGCAATTATGAATTGGGCTGCAATAAACATTCTGGTACATATATCTTTATTATGATGTGATTTTTGGTCTTCTGGATATATACCTAATTGTATACTTATACTCTTATGGTGCTTAATGGATACTTTTGTCCCACATTTTCGCTTCTTTATATCATTAAAGAATTGCCGTTCTTTTCAAGACCTTGGGAAGTCTCTTGGAGTTTCTTCCAGCTAGTATGATTCCACCTTTCCAAATCTAGTTTATTCAAACTCTGTCATATAATATTTTAATGTTCTTCTTGTCAAGTTTCAGTTACAAAGAAACACCCCTTTCCTTGTAACCACGTTGACTTCTTACAAATGTACCTAACAGACACAAAAATGCGTTCTTGTCTAGTTTTTTCTTTTCAATTTTTCACCTCCTTCATCAATGTTCTCTCTTCCTCCTATGACCATCTTTCTACTTGGTCTTTGGTTAGTCCACAGGGAGTAGAGGTGGTTCAGGTTGGGAAATTCTGGGACTGTAAGAGGTAATGGGTTCCCAGTAAAAATTAGTGAAATATGGAGACTCATTTGAGCTGTCTATTGACAGAATATGGGTTTCCATTCCTTACAAGCTCATTTGCATGGAGCAGCAGCCCAGCCTAGGGGTGAGGAGCCTGGATTCCAAAGCCTGACTTTGCAGCTCCGATCTCTGGCTCCACTATCTGGCAGCTATATAATCTTGTGCCTCAGTTTCTTCATCCCTAACTTGATGAAGATGTTAATCAAGTGTACTCATAGGGTTGCTATGAGAACTAAAGATATAGTTTAATATCTATAAAGCACTAATAATAACTGTGCCTGGTACACAGTAAGCACCATGCAAATGTTGACTCATTGAGATAAATGGAATAGTTGATGAGTGGTTTCCCCTTCAAGCAAGTTTGGAAGTACATGCTTTTAATTTTTTCCTTCTGTTCTTCAAAGGCCTTTGGCTATTTTAGAATGCTCTTTCTAAGCTTATTAGTGACAATAAGTGGTGGAGTAAAATTGATGGAAGTCTGAGCATGGATGCCAATGGGCACAAGCATCTGGTGCTTTGGAGTTTTCTATTTGGTTGGCAGAATAGCCCGGGGTAGTGGGGTATAACGTGGAGCTCCTCGTGTGTCTTTACGTGGGAGTAACTCCTGGTGCACTGTGCCTCTGGGTAGAATCAGGTACATCACAATCCTCTCAGTCCTGTCTCAGGACAGGGTTGGGCTGATTAGTTTTGGAAGGAGCTGGGAGCAGTTTGGTAGAGACCAGAGGTGACCTCTGGTCAGGGACGGGCAGGCGCAGGGAAGATCCTGGCCATTGTTCTCTATTGTGCCAGACACATCGTAAATCTTCATCCTTCATCATACATTCAACTAACTGACTTGAGCTCACACGTGCTGCAGGAAATTCCTGTGGTCTTCTAGGCCCAGGCAGTTTGAGCTGGAAACAGACTGCTCAGAGGAAAGGGACTCCTTAGTTGGGACTGAAAGACGATGCCCTTTTGTCGTGACCTTGAACATACTTCCCTGTCTGCCTATTGTCTCTGTAGTTTCTGGCTCTAACTATATCTCTTTATTTGTAAGTGAATGTCATGTTTCCAGGTCCTATCGGCTTAGAGAATGGTGGAAAGTAGAGAGAAAAAAAAAATCTCATCCCCGTTCCTACTACTGAAAGGTATTCATTGTATGGTTGGATATAGTTCATTCCCTTCCTTTTTGTGTCATGTACTTAAAAATTGTAATGAATACAGGCGAACCTTACTAAATGCAGAACACAAATGTCTTCATATAATAACTGAGAAAATGCCAGGAAGGCTATGTTAATCAGTTTGATGAAAATAGTTCAAATTGTATATGAAAACAGCATATCAGTACCCCTTGATTGCACTATTGTACACAGCTATGATTTAATAATAAAGACAATAAAAAATTATAATGAAATACTTAAAATATACCAGAAGATACAGGAATAATACAGCCTCTACCCAGGTACCTACCATCCTGCTTAAGACATGAAATGATCATAAGGACCCCTGATACTCCCTGTGTGCCCCTTTCCCGCCGTGTCTCTTTCCTCTCTCTAAGAGATAAAAATTATTCTACATTTCTTCATATTCTGGACGTGCATCTGTCTCTAAATAGTGTAAAGTGTTGCTTTGCATATTTAAAGGTTTATAAAAGTATCTTTTCTGCAGTGTGCACTTGATGCTCAGTATTACATCTATGGCATTTCGAAATGTGGATGTACCTTCAGTTTCTCCATTTTCAATGCCCTATCACCGTAACTTTCACCCAGTGTGCCGCGCCACACTGGCGTGCCATGAGACATCTTAGGTGTGCAGCAAAAAATTGTAAAGATCATTCATTAAATTATTTCTGAAAGAAGTTCAAAGCACAGTAAGTATATTCATTTTTTTGCTTTTTTTTTTTGATAATTTAGGTGTGCCTCTGAAGTTTAACTATAGGTTCAAGTGTGCCCAGACATAAAAGGTTGAAAAGCCCTGCTGTTTAGTATTCCTTTCTGTGACTTGATTACCATTTATTCATCTATTCTGTTATTAATAGAAATGAATGATTAACTCATTACTTGTTTCCATAGTTCACTGTTACAAACAATGATCTTCTCTGTGTCTGGCTCTTTATTTATGTGTAGAAGGTTGCTCTTGGGTATATTCCCAGGAGAGGAAATTCCTCCATTTTACTAGATAATTGTTGAATTACGGTACCAGTTCCCATTCTTTCATTTTCATCAACACCGGGCATTGTCAGACTTTAAATTCTACTGATTTCATGGTGTAAAATGGCATCTCGTTGTTATTTTTACATGCTTCTCTCCATCAATTGAACCCCTTGTTTTTATGCATATATTTTCATCCAGTTAAGATCATCCTGTGTGCATATATCCTTGTATATTTTGACACTTATAATTAAAATGTAAGTATTTCTCCTTCTTACGTGCTCTTCATAAACAATTTTTAATGGCGATGTGATGTCCCAACATACGAGTGGAATAGAACATTCTTCTATTACGAGAAATTTAGGCTGTATCCAGATTTTTACTGCGATAGCTGAGACTCTAAATGCATTTGACTAGAAAGCTTTTTATGTGTTTTGGACTATTTCCTTAGGCTGGCTTTCCAGAAAATGAATTTTGGGGCCAAATAGTATGTATAATTCGAGAGTCCTTGCTCTGTCTCCTGCCAAATTGCTCTTCAGAAGGCTCGTTCCAATATTCTTGCCAACCAGAAGTATACAATTAGAGCCTGGAACTTGAAGGACACTGCCCATGTCTTTTCCTGGTTCTGGGGAGAGTGGTTCCACAGACTTTCTATAAGCAACTCAGGGTATTTGCTGGACTAGAAGGCACAGGAGAGGTCCTGGCACTCAGGAGAAGGATCAGAGGCTGAACCATTGTTGGGGACTTGTCCAGAGGAGAAGTCCGCTTCTCACCCCTTTCCAGGGAGGACTGACCGCAGGAAGGAAGGGCAGGGCAACTTGTGACTAACTGATGTATCGCTGCTCCAAAGGCCCCTTCTCTTCTTTCTTCTTTAGCCCATCTCTGTCATCTTCTTTGTCTCCTTTCTTTCTGATTTTCAAGCAAACGATCATTTCTGCAGACAAAGACATATGGGAGCTAGAAGTCACTTTTTTTTTTTTTGCAAGACAAGATAGAATACAGTGGTGTCATCCTAAGTCACTGCAACCTCAAACTCCTGGGCTCAAGTGATCCTCCTGCTTCGGTTTCTCAAGTAGTCGGATTAAAGGCACGTGCCCCCCCCCGACAGCTAATTTAAAAAATATTTTGTGGAGAGGGGATCTTGCAATTGCCCACGTTGGTCATGAACTCCTGGCCTCAAGTGATCCTCCTGCCTTGGTCTCCCATATTGCTAGGATTATAAGCATGAGCCACCATGCCCAGACTCACTTTTTCATTTTCATTCAAAGCCAGAGTCTCCCTTTGTTTCCCAGGCTGGTTGCAGTGGTGTCATCATAGCTCACTGTGGATGTACCTGGTGGACTCAAGCTACCCTCCTGCCTTAGCCTTCCAAGTAGCTAGGACTATAGGCCTGTGCAATCGTGCTAATTTTTTTTTTTAAGTTGTTGGGGATTCATTGAGGGTACAAGGAATCAGGTTACACTGATTGCATTTGTTAGGTAAAGTCCCTCTTACAATCATGTCTTGCTCCCAAAAGGTGTGACACATACAAAGACCCCACCCCCTCGTTCCTTCCCTCTCTCTGCTCTCCCCTTCCCTCACCCCTACCGTGTCATTAATTGTCCTCATATCAAAATTGAGTACATGGGATTCATGCTTCTCTATTCTTGTGATGCTTTACTAAGAATAATGTGTTCTACTTCCATCCAGGTTAATACAAAGGCTGTAACGTCTCCATTTTTTTTTAATGGCTGAGTAGTATTCCATAGTGTACATATACCGCAGCTTGCAAATCCATTCCTGGGTTGGTGGGCATTTAGGCTGTTTCCACATTTTAGCAACTGTAAATTGAGCTGCAATAAACACTCTAGTGCAAGTGCCCTTATGATAAAAGGATTTTTTTCCTTCTGAGTAGATGCCCAGTAATGGGATTGCAGGATCAAATGGGAGGTCTAGCCTGAGTTCTTTGAGGGTTCTCCATACTTCCTTCCAAAAGGTTGTATCAGTTTGCAGTCCCACCAGCAGTGTAATTCATGCTAATTTTTAAATTTTTTATTTAAAGGAGGTGGGAGGCCAAGTGATCCTCCCACCTCAGCCTCCTGAAGGGATGGGACTACAAGTGTGAGCTGCCAGTCTTGGCCAAGATTCACTTTTTAAGAAACTGAATCAATCCCATTATTCCTTGGAATATATTATCCATTATATTGCATGTAATACTCAATTAAATCTAAGAAGTATTAGACACCTGCCATATTCCAGGCTAGTCCCTGAGAATATGATGGTAAACAAAACATCTTACAGCGCTTTATTATCATTAGCTAGAATGCTATAGTATTATACTTAGTATGCATATACTCTATGCCATATGTCATGGTTATAGAGAATTAAGATGTGTCTATTATTAGCAATATTGAAGATGGCTATCATGACTAGCAGTCCCTGAGAATTGGTTGTTATGAGAATGGGATTTTCTGAGCCCCTGGAAATGAGGTGTCACAGGATAGGTGGGAAATCTTCCCTGAGTTTCCAGATCTTTCATAGCTGAGCCAGCATGGCAGATTGGTTGCTTATTAGAACTGGCACGGTGCCTTGTGGGGCTAATGTGTTAATACTCAGTAGTGCTCCTCTCGGGCACTGCCCTGCCCTTCATTAACGTCCCCCAGGATCTGCTGCTGCCGTCTGGGTCTCCGTTCTGCCCCCGCTGTGCTGCTAAGAGCCTCCAGGAGTGGGGTTTCAGAGCCACTCATACATCATAGGTGACTCTTTAAAAAGAGATCTTAGAGATGGCAGGATAATTTAACAGCCATGTGTAACATTTGTAGCTCCAGAGGCTAACATAATGATGAAAGCAGGGGAACCTTGGGGTCCAGAGCAGGGTCTTTTCACCTGAGAGGGTGAAGAAGCTCCTGGTTATCTATGCGTGCTGCAGAGGGGTCTCTTTTCATTTTTTTTTGATCTTCCTTTGAATGTTCATTTATTTGCTAACAGGTCACGAGGGAAGGAAGGATACAGAAGTAGTTAAGGAGAACACTGGGATATCTTGAGTTGGTATGATAGAGTGAATCTTTTTCTTTGCACGCTGGAAACTGGAAGGGATTTGAAGAGACCTGGGCAGACTTGGCCACAAAGCCAGATGGCAACCTCTTAGCTATAAATGTTGCACTCCAGCTTTTCAGGGAGAGGGCTTTCTTAGGCTGTATCCTATGCTGAACCCTCAGGCCAGCCTTCATTCCTTTATGCACATGTTCCTAAGAAGGATTAGGACATTACATACTAGTAGCCTTGGATAAAATTTCTCAATATGAAAGAACTATGTCTGATTTATTAATTTTACAATCATATTCATTATTACGATTCTTATTAAAACTAATGAATTCTACTTGGGTTGGAATCACCACATAATTAGAGAAATAAAATTCTCTTTCTGCATGCTGAACTCTTTGAAAGTGGATAATTTGAATACTCCGGACTGCTCTATTATTAATTTCAGGGTTGTTCAATTCAGCTTCAATTAAAATCAAACATTTATTTTATTACTTCGAGTTGAATTGAATTGAATTGTTATCTTTGAGAGGAAATGTGGATAATATATGCACCAGGCAAGGCAATATGTGCAATGATAATAGGATTAAAACAGTATAATATGGTTCTCTCCCTCCATCTCCCCCTGACCCTGCATGTCTGCCCCTCCTCAGGGGCAACCCCCGTCATCAGGGTTCTTTGTGTGTGTGGGTTTGTGTGTGATCTCCTGTGAGAGAGCTCTCAGACGTCTATCAACATCTCTGTGTAGCTCTAGCTAGATCTGATTTTATTTTACTAAATGAGAGTGTAGTATATACTTGTTTGTCTTTGCTTTTTACTTAATATAATGTCTTGTCCATGGCTTCACATCTTTGGTGAATGGCTCCATAGCATTTCACTGTAACCCCCAAATGTCTGGAGCATGCCTGGGGAGTAAGGATGAATGTGACAATCCCCCTGGGACTCACGCTCTGGTGGAAGAGAAGGTATGGACCTTAGAAAGAAAGCTAGGCTGTAGGTGTGCTGGAGGGAGGTGCAAGCTGAGTTCCGAGCATGCATTTACAGGAAGGGATTAATTCTATTTGGAAGACCTGAGAAGTCCTGCCACTAGTGGAGATTTGAACGAGGTATTGAATTATCAGTAGATCTATGACACGTGCTGATATGGGCTAAGGACACCCACGCAGCCACAGGTGGGAGGGGATGCATGTTAAATCCATTCAGGGCACGATTACTATGTATGGGATGTGGGGGAGGTATCAGGTAGGTGGTGGTGGGAGGATGGGAGTGGGGACAAAGCTGGAAAGTGGTTTGAGGTTTTGAATGCCAGAGTGAAGAGAGCAAAGCTGCACGCGTGCGTGTGTGTGTGTGTGTGTGTGTGTGTGGAGTGGAGGCCTAGAAAAGTGGGTGGAGACGGAGGAGGGAAGGCTTTTGTGTAGGCCAGATGTAGGGAGGGACTGAATTAGAGCGAGTTTTGTGGGGGGAGGGGAAGGAAGGGATGACATCTTGAGACATCACAGAGCTAATTTTTCTTATGAATAAGGGTTGGCAGCTTTGTAACATCATTAGCCATTCTAAATCTATTCCCTGATGAACTTGGAGTTTTGAATTCCTAATGAGGACAATCTGACTGACAACCCATTTAGGATAATACACTTTAATAGAAAAGTCAAAGACACTTATTTCAACAGAGACACACAACACCATTAATCTGCAGAAGAAGAAGTAACGGTGGGGTGGCACCCTCTGCCACGCAGCCCTCATGGACATGGTTGATTGGAAAAGTCACTGGATAATTGTGTACATGGGATTCTGAATTGGAGCAGAGACCACACTTCTATGTCCAATGGTGCCACAGCTTGCAAAGGTGATTTTTACAAGTGAACATGCTAGAAAATCTTTAAAGGGCAAAAAATGAAGGAAAAGAAAATGCTCCAGATAACCTTAAGAAAGTCTAAGTGACATTTTGCAAGCCAACTTCATGAGATTGTCTCTAACATGAGCACTGTGATGACAATGGATCATTACTTGGTTTTCTGCATTGTTTTGGAACCTCTCACAACTCCAAATGGTTCTCTATTAGGAAATAAGGAATGAGACAATTAGCACATAAATTTATTTGTCAAATTCAAATTGATTAGACCCTTAAAACAGTATACTATATTATTTTCAGCCAACAGCAGCTTTTTTTTTTTTTTTTTTTTTTATAAACTAGACCTCTCCTTGCCCTCCAGGGAGAAATACATGTAGCACAGTAAGTGAAATTAATACCTTTTCTATGTGCCCCTAATAAATAGTTTCTTGCCCTGAGCAAGTGGCTATTTTTAAGGCTTGTCAAGTATTTCAAATTGAGGGCTGGAAAGACACTCAGGTGAGTGAGTCATTGCTTTTGTTTGGGCTAAGCCACTTTAAAATTTCAAAGTGGGTGGCGAGTCACAGCAGACTCTATGAGTCCTCACCACCCTCCAGGTTGGGAATTTTCTGTGACCTGAGAGTTATGACTATGTGGGTGAGAACAGGTGGCTGGAACTCTTCATCCTACGTTTTCCCTGGGGGCCATGGTGGCTGGGAGGGGTGAGGCATTACACAAGCTGCTGGCTAGATCAGTCATTGTCCAGGCTCCATAATGCAAAAATTCCTTCTGCACTTGCTCTATCCCTGCCCTTCTCTGAATACTCCCAGAGTCAGACACATTTAATTGTTAGCAAGTTTCTGAAGTTCTGAGACAGTGAGTTGATTTCGACTTCTTTATAACCACTCAGAGAGCAGAACGTTGGTGTGCACCAAAATCACTTAGGGTTGCTTTTTCCTTGTTTTCTTCTCTTAAATATTTTTATTATGGGGAATGTTAAACATGACACAAAAGTAGAGAAAAACTGTATTAAAAAGACTATGTATTTCTTGTAGTCCCAGCCACTTGAGAGGCTGAGGCAAGACAGTTGCTTGAACCCAAGAGTTTGAGGTTGTTGTGAGCTATGACGCCACAGCACTCTACAGAGGGTGACAAAGTAAGACTCTGGCTCAAGGAAAAAAAAGATTATTCATTATTTACTCTCAGCAGTTTATCAGTATTTTGATAACATTATTTCACCAATCTCTTCTGTCTTCCAAATCCTACAGGGTTAGTAATCTTATAATGTCATCTGTATCTACTCACTCCACTGAGTAGATGCCAGCTTTTCCCCAGATATTCATAAGGTAATTGTCACACACAACAAACCTAATAATAGATTCACTTCATACGTATTCGTATTGTCCTGATTGTCTCCATAATGTCTTTTAAAGGTCGGTTGTTTGAATCAGGGTGCAAACAACTTCCATTTATTGTACATTACATTGGCTTTTCTATTTCTTAAGTGTCTTCTCATCTGTGGCCGTTGCCCCATCTTCTTTATTTTTTTATTTTTATTTTTTTAACTTGCCGTCATAGCTAGCAGACCCCTATTTACTTTAAGAATACTGTTTGAGGGCGGCACCTGTGGCTCAGTGGGTAAGGCGTCGGCCCCATATACTGAGGGTGGTGGGTTCAAACCTGGCCCTGGCCAAACTACAACAAGAGCAAAAAAAAATAGCTGGGTGTTGCGGTGGGCACCTGTAGACCCAGCTACTCGGGAGGCTAAGGCAAGAGAATAGCCTAAGCCCAAGGAGTTGGAGGTTGCTGTGAGCTATGAGGCCACGGCACTCTACCAAGGGCTAATAAGTGAGATTCTGTCCCCCCCAAAAAAAAGTTAAAAAAAAAAAAAGCTTTGGTGCAATATAGAATAAACCTTCTTTCTTTTCTACTCACCAGCCCTTCCAATATTTGAGGGCAGCAAATTCTGTCTTTAGACTTCTCTTGTTTGGGGCAAATGTCCCTAGTACTTTCGCATTTTCTTCTTGAGGCTCACTGTGGCACCTTCTGTTTCCTTCTGTCTTCTTGGCATGTTCTTACACAGCTGTAGCCCCACCCTCCCACGTGGTGTGGGGGCTCTGAGGACGTGCTTGGGCAAGGCCTTCAGAAATATGAGGTATCCACCTGGTCCAGCTGGCCAAAATAAACTGTTAGCAGTTTGAATTTTACACTGTGTTCTTTTCAGAACTGTCTTCACAAGTTTCTGGTGCCACCTTTCTTTTTAATTTTTTAACAATGAAAAGAATTTGTTCATGAAATGGAATTTTCAGGAGCAACTTGATCTTGAACTGACTCCTCTCTGTTCCTCTGCTTTCCTCTCCTTCCTTCTCTATCCCAGTGATTTTCTTTCTTTCTCTCTTTTTTTTGAAACAGAGTCTCACTTTGTCACCCTTGGTAGAGTGCTGTGCATCACAGCTCACAGCAACCTCCAACTCTGGGGCTTAGGCGATTCTCTTGCCTCAGCCTCCCAAGTAGCTGGGACCACAGGTACCTGCCACAACACCTGGCTATTGTTTGTTGCAATTCTCATTGCTGTTTTAACTGGCTGGGGCTGGGTTCAAACCTGCCACCCTCGGTATATGGGGCCGGTGCCCTACCCACTGAGCCACAGGAGGCGTCCTTTCCCAGTGATTTTCAACCAGTGTGCTTCAGAGGATCTTTAGTGTGCCACAAACATTTTTAAAGATCATTCATTAAATTATTTTCAAAGAAATTCAAAGTACAGTAAGTATATTCCTTTTTACATTATTTTTTTCATCAACATAATTTCAGTGAGCTGCAGAAGTTTAACTATAGGTTCAAGAGTGCCGTAAGATTTAAAAAACGTTTGAAAAACACTGCTCTAGCTGGGTGAAGTGGCTCATGCCTGTAATCCTGGCACTCTGGGAAGTGAAGGCAGGTGGATTGCTTGAGATCAGGAGTTCTAGACCAGCCTGAGCAAGAGTGAGACCCTGTCTGTACTAAAAAATTAGCAAGGCCTTGTGGTGGGTGTCTGTAGTCCCAGATATTTGGGAGGCTGAGGTAGGAGCATCACTTGAACCCAGGAGTCTGAGGTTATACTCTAGCCTAGAGCAACAGAGGGAGACTTTGTCTAAAAAAAAAAAAAGAAAGAAAAACACTGCTCTGTCCTCAGGCAGATTCTCCTCTGGTGGTTACTCAAGGACTACAGTACCCTTCCCAGCCATATTCTTTGTCATGTCCAGCAAGAAAGGGCAGGTTCTACTTCCTGTGTTATTTCTTATCTTCAGAGACTTCTGACTGCTACAAGTTCATCTGGATTGAAACAAGACTTTTCCTTTAGTTTATTTCCCAACTGAGACTATTTCTGGACATACTGAACCTTTCACTGACTCTAGTGAGAAAGAGAAATCCAACATTGATGGATGGGGAGGATCTCAAACTTTACCTTGGTTAGTCTCTAGTCTCTGGTAGTTCAATGTCTCACCCTTTTATCAGCTTAGGCCCAGAGAGATTAGATGATTTTCCAGTGGTCACACAGAGATCTGGGGACAGAGCTGTGTCGGAAGCTCTCTCCTGTGAAGGCTGAAGCTCCATGTCACAGGAAGAATCCCCACTGTGGACTTTATTCCTTGGGTGAATGTTTGAGGCATTTTTACTCCACAACAACTGGAACTGCTTGTCCTTTATCAGCCCCGAGCATGCCAGCAGCTACCTCTCCTGGCCTTTCATCTGAACCTTGGAGCCAGGAAATGGCACTTCCTCAGTGGGCAGGGCTTGTGATCTTCGGATGGTTTTACTTCAAAGCTTTAAAAGGACAGATCTTTTGTTTGGAGACAGTTTCACTTTGTCACCCTCAGTAGAGTGCTGTGTATTGTAGCTCACAGCAACTTCAAATTCTTGGGCGCAAGCAATCCTCTTGCCTCAGCCTCCTAAGTAGCTAGGACTACAGGAACCTGCCACAATGCCCAGGTATTTTTAGAGGCAAGGTCTTGCTCTTGCTCAGGCTGTTCTTGAACCTGTGAGCTCAGGCATTCCACCTGTCTTGGCCTCCCAGAGTGCTAGGATTACAGGCGTGAGCTACCACACCCTGCATGAAAGGTCAGATCTTAGAAATTTCAGGAGAAGATACTCTGGGGTAGAATATCTAAACAATTTATGGTAAATGTAGCACATATACATACATAGATATAACGTATATAGGGTTTTAAACGTTGATACTTATTGGATCAATACTACTAAACAAAAATAATAAACTTAAATAACCCACAACCTTACTATCCTTTTCAGCTCATTTACTTTAATGCTTCCTTGCTCATTCCCAGTCCCTGTACATACCTATTCATGATAGGGAGTGCAAGAACAGTCAATGGCAATGCCTCTACTATCAGCTGGTTCTGGGTTCAAATCCTGATGCAGCCACTTATTGGGTGACCTTAGGCAAATTACCTGAATTTGCACACTTTTGTTTTTTAATCTGTAAACTGAGGATGATAACAATAATAACAATGTTATGCTCATCAATTAATGTTTGTCACTATCAATTGGGAGAACGCTTGTAAAGGGGTTAGTATAGTGACCAGCCCATGTACCCTGCAGACAGAGCTATGATAATGCTATCATTATAATTACACTTTTTACATAGTTAAAATTGTAATATTGGTGTATCTTTTGTTATTTCATGTAATATGTAATCAACAAGAAACATGTCAGCTGGAATAATTAAAAACTTCTAAGGAAAGAGTTTCTTGGGAAATCCAGGATGTTATCCCCCTTTCCTCCCTTGTCCAAATTTCCTGCCTTGACGTCACATTTTTGAGTCCCTTGCAGCCCTTGATCATCTTGGGTTCACACATGACAGCTAGGCACAGTTCCACCTCTCTTCTGTTTGGCAACTAGGCTAGATATGGGAGGGTCAGGGGGCACAGAGATCATCTTGCAGCCAGTAAGTGGCTTCACAGGACAGTGCTCGGCTGCACAGAGCCTTGGCTGTGCCCGTGCGAGTTGGCGGAGTTCACGCCACATGACTTCCTAGAGAGTCTAGCGTTTCCCTCTGCACTGTGGAAGGTGTGTATATGACAAAAAGACCTTGCAGTTAGAGTTAGTCTCTCTCTTTCTCTTTGTTTTATTTCAAGGGGCTCCCTTGAAATGGCCAAAATCCATCATTAAATAGTAGACACTCTTGTGAAAGAAAAACAGGCATAGGGACGCCTTCAAAGAGAGAATGGACCCCTAAGTAAGTCCATGTGGCTTGGCCAGGGTGTGGCCGGGGCAGCTGAGGATAAGAGGAAAGTGACTGTCACAGGCTCCTGCCACAGGTTCCTCCAGCTTATCCTCTTTTAGAAGGTGCTACTTAGGCATTTAGAGCTGTAAAGGCCCGATATCTCTATCTAGGTTAACTCAGGGGCCTAGGCGGAATGGTCAAGGCGGTAAAACTTGTCTCTTACAGTTTCGTAAGTGTTGTGTGTGGTCTCTGACTTTGCCGCTGTCCACTTTCTCACCCTCTCAGTCATGGAATGTTCTGCTTGTTCCCTAGGCTGTTCAGATAAGACCAAATCACAGGTGTGAGGGATGTTACCTTCCTGGGAAGGTGTAACATTTGGAGAGAGGGACATGCTTGTTGCTACTCAGAATCTGGAGACTTGGACTAAAATATCATTAATTGATGGGTTGCTCTTGGGCTAAACTTCAGTATCTCTGGCCTCATTTTCTTATCTGTCAAGCAATACAATGATTAGATGATCTTAATATCTAGAAGTTTTTTTTTGGTGAGTATCTGTAAGTATGAATCAAGGAATCAAGGATACATTTAAGTAGACTGCCTTTCTGGTACCTTCTAAATCAGTCACAATCTGCCTCCTGCTCCATGTTCCTCCCCTGAGAGATGCCAGGAAACCGGGGGGTTCAGGGTGAGGGCAAGAGGTAACACATCTTGTGTTGTGATCTGCGCCTTCTGTGGCCACCAGCTGGGGACCACCAGATGGGTTACTCTTTGAAAAAATCCAGAGCAACTGGAGGAATTGACAGATGCTGCCTGCTGCACATGACTGTGTTCTCAGGCAAAGGACAGGCCTGTGGATGGCCATTCATATATGTTTAGCCTGCTAGATACTTTGGGGAAAGGAGGTGACCCATTCTCTTTCTCTCCCACCAGCTTTGACATGAAAAGGAACAGCTTTGTGAATGGAATTATGAGTGTTTTTGGAAAAGATTTTCCTCTTTTGTGACCTCTTTCTTGCCTGATGGTTTGGGCCCTTTCCAGGGTGCTGTTTCAATGGGGCCACAGTGAGTTTAGTCTTTTGGCTTGATTTCTGGCGTCCTTTGCCTCCACTGCTATTTTTTTTTTTTTTTTATTGTTGGGGATTCATTGAGGGTACGAGAAACCATGTTATACTGGTTGCATTTGTAAGGAAAAGACCCTCTTACAATCGTGTTTTGCCCCCAAAAGGTGTGGCACACACTAAGACCCCAAGACCCCAAGACACCACCCCCCTTACTCCTTCCCTCTCTCTGCTCTTCCTTTCCCCACCCCTCCCTCATTCTTCCTCTCTCTGCTCTCCCCTCCCATGTACTCAAGTTTGATATGAGGACAATTAATGACAATTATTCCATTGTTATTCTTAAAAGTGCTACTCTCTTCCTACCCTCATCTCCACCCAGAAAGCTCTTTTAGATCTTCCCATAAAAGTGCTCTCTCATTGTTTACCTCAATACAGTTCATAAACACCGTAACAGGCTCTTTTTGAAGTCTTTTTTTTTTTTATGAGATGATGTTTTCTTTTTCTTTCCGAGACTCACTACGTCACTCAGGCTGGAGTGCAGGGGCACCATCACAGCTCAAGCGGATCGTTGCTGCCACTACTCCCAGCTAATTTTTAAATTTTTTGTATAGAGGGGTCTTACTGTGCTACCCAGGCTGTTTTTAAATTCCTGGCCTCAGGTGATCCACTCACTTCAGTCTTCCAAAGTGCTAGGATTATAGGCGGCATGAATGACCGCGTCCAGCCTGCTTCCCATAAGACTTAAGCGTGGATTTGAAGTCCTATCTTAGTGTGGACCACAGATGTGAGTTCATATAAGATTGCTCTGAAATTCTGCCCGCGCTTGAGCCAAACGAAATCTCCTTGCCATAATCGAATTCAGTCTAAATCAGAGCTGGGCTAGTAATACTTAACTTGCCATGGCAGCCAGTACGGAATACAGTAACTTGTATTCTGTATTCTGAATCTGGATCTGTATTCACCCCACGCACTCTAATGGACGCTCATGCCTTCAACAGTTCTCGTAAAGACCATCATAAGAAAGCAAGGCTCCTTTCCAGTAACTCAGGTGAAAAGCCATTAGGCATTACCACTCTGGGAGGACGAGGCAAAAGCACCACTTGAGGCCAGGAGTTCCAAACCAGCCTGAGCAAAAGCAAGACCCTCTTCCTACAAAAAAATACTAAAATTAGCCGGGCTTTGTGACCGGTTCCTGTAGTCACAGAGATGGGAGACTGAGGCAGGAGGATCGTTGAACCCAGGAGTGAAGTTGCAGTGAGTTGTGATGAGGCCACTGCCCTCCAGCCTGGGCAACGGAGCGAGACCGTGTCCAGATTTAATAGGCAAGTTACGGTAGGTAGCCAGAAACAATCAGCCGCTCGAGGGTAATACTGAGTAGGAGGAAAACGTCCACTCTCAAAAAGCACCGCGATTCCTCTCCCACGCCCCCACGCTATGCACGTCACGTCGCGGCGCGACGCACCGCCCGCCCCGCCCCGCCCCGGCCTACAGCCTGCCAGGCCCCGCGGGCAGTTTGACGGCTCCCAGCCAACTCTCACACGCACTGGTGGAAGGAGAGGCCGCGCTCCCGGCTGAGCACGGTGTCCCGGGTAGTGCAGCCCACTGCAGAGCAACTTCGAGTCATTTTCTTATGTGGTGCTCCACCTTCGGGCATCCCGCGACAGTATGAATCACGGTCAGTTTAGCTCCGCCCGTTGACTCACCAGCGACGACCTTTATCTGTCAGGAAAGGCGGGCTTTAGAGGCGCGAGCCTCCCACCCTTCCACTCTGTAGGCTCTGGGCTTGGCGCCGTAGCCAATCACGGGCCACGTCGTGTCACAGCAGCCAATTGGAAAGGCTGAGGCGGTAAGACGCGCACTTGACCTCTCCTCCCTCCCTATTGGAGGATGGGTGGTGGTTTTCCTGCGACCGTCTTCTTTTCCTTCTGTTTTCACCTGTTCTGGTTTAATCCGGCTCCATCGGGCTTCTTATGGGGCTGTGCGAAGCAAAGAGGCAGGACTGGAATTGAAGAAAGTCCAGAAGAATGCCGACTGACCCCTGGATGCGATCTCAGAAAGTGGAGCATATCCGAAGGAAGGGATATGAGAACTGGACAAAATGTGGTGCTTTAGAAACGTTGAAGACTGAGTCGAGCCAAAAATAAGTGATTTACCGAAACGCGTTTTTATCTTGAATTTTATCTTGTAGCTTTCTGCTGCGGAGGTAATATTGGAGCTCTTGGCCTGGCTAGTCATTAGGTGTAAGATTCATTCTAGAGAATCATATGAGAGCAGTATATGCCGACTTCTAATTCAACGAATCTTTTTCTGAAACGCATTTTGACACTGAGAGAATTAAGAAGGAACTCAGGTAAGTTCCTTGGGAAATTTACGGCCCAGCGTGAATTCGTGAATCGTAGTACTAGGTGCAGGAGAGAAGGGGCAATGGAGTTCGTTAGAAATGGGGCTTTATGGATAGCTTTCGGGAGTGAGAAACGCTGGAAACAATGTTCTAGTAAAGCTCTTTATGATTAAGGTAAGAGATTACAGTTTTCTTAGAAGAAAACGAGCCAACGTAGGACATAGTTTTTTTTTCTTAAACTTTGAGGAGACCCTTAGCATATTAAGTGTCTGTTTTCTCTCTTGCATAATGTTAGGAGTCTTTTATAGAAAACAGAGTGTCCATCTCTAGGCTTAACATGAGAAGAAGAAAACACAGAAGTATTTAAAGCTTTCATTTCTTTGTGTAGTTCACAAAAATGATTCCAAATTTCGAGGCCTAACATGATTGCAGCTTTTTCCCCTTTGTGTTTATTTCGTCCAGATTCCATAGAGAAAGATTCATAACAAAGTATATATACAATGTTTCCATCATAAAACGTTTATATCTTATCCTAAATTAACATGCCTTTGTTTATGTTTTCTTTAAAGTCATATGGCATAGCATGAACTTTGGATAAATTGGACCGTGGGGATGTGTGAGAGAGAGGCTTACTTGGCTGAAAGACCCTCGGACCTGGGTTTAAATACTGTCAGTTGGTTGAAGTGTTAGAGTTTTTTCTTAGTACTCAACCAGTTAGGGCTTGTATGAGGCTAAACAGACTTAACACGTTTTTTTTCCATATTTAAGGAAAAATTTGGTTGCCTTATTTTTTTGTACTAGTTTTATTTTGATTTTTTTTTTTGAGACAGGCTCTTACCATGTCACCCTGATCATAGCTCACTGCAGTTTCAAACTCCTGGCCTTGAGAAGCGATTCTCCTGCCTCAGCCTCCTTGTAGCTGGGACTACAGGTGAGTGCCACTATGTCCCACTAAGGTTTTAATTTTTTTTTTTTTTTAGAAATCAGGACTCACTATGTTGCCCAGGCTGGTCTGGAAATCATGGCCTCAAGTTATCCTCCTACGTCAGCCTCCCCAAATGTTGGGATTATATGTGTGAACCATCACACTGCTCCCCCGCCTCCCCCCCCCACCGCCCAAATAGTTTAAAGTGTACAGTCAGTGGTTTTTAGTATATGCCGAGTCGTGCAACCATTGACGCAGTCAATTAAGAACATTTTCATCACTCCAGAAAAAAAAACCCATTCAATTAAGAACATTTTCATCACTCCAGAAAAAAAACCCCATTCTTATTAGTGGTCCTCTGCACCAGTGTCCCCTAAGAATCATTAATTTACTTTTACTAATTTCACAGGATTTGCCTGTTTGGTACACTTAATGTAAGTGTAATCATAAATGAATGTATGGTTTTTGTGACAGGCTTCTTTCACTTAGAATGTTTTCAGTGCCATCCATTTTGGAACATATATTAGTATTTTATTGCTGAATCATGTTCCATTCTATGGATATACCAACTTTTATTTATCCATTCATCAATTGGTGGACATTTGGGTTGTTTTCAATTTTCTTAGCAATTAGCATTTTTATTTCTCTTGATAATATACCTAGCAGTAGAATTGCTTCATATGATTACTGTTTAACTTCTTGAGGAAGTGCCAGACCATTTTCCAAATTGACTACACCATTTTCTGGTCCCACCAGAAGTGGATGAGGCCCCCAATGTCCCCACATTTTGAAAGGTGTGAAGTGGTATCTCATTTTAGTGTTTGCTTTTTGCTTTCTTTCTTTCTTCCTTTTTTTTTCAGAAAGAGTCTCACTGTGTCACCCTTGGTAGAGTGCTATGGTGTCATAGCTCAGCAACCTCAAACTGTTGGCCTCAAGTGATCCTCTTGCCTCAGCTTCTTGAGTAGCTGGGACTACAACCCACAACAACTTGTGTGGCTATTTTTAGAGATGGGGTCTTGCTTTTGCTTAAGCAGGTCGGTCTTGACCTCATGAGCTCAGGCAATCCATATGCCTCAGCCTCCCAGAGTGCTAGGATTACAGGGGTGAGCCACTACGTCTGGCCTTCTTTTTTCTTAAGGACTCAAAAGTTTGCAGGTATAGGCACTCTTTGCCATCTTCTTAAGATACGAGTTGAAAGAAAGTATTGCTACTAGTTCTACATCTGAAGCAAGGGCTGTTTTCTTTCCTGCTTAATTGGCTTCCAACTATTATGGCTCTCCTAAATATGAAACAGAGATTCTTACATTATTCTAATCACATTCTTCTAATGTTGTATTTTTTTGAGACAGAGTCTCAAGCTGTCGCCCTGGGTAGAGTGCTGTGGCATCACAGCTCACAGCAACCTCCAATTCCTGGGCTCAAGCGAGTCTCTTGCCTCCGCCTCCCAAGTAGCTGGGACTGCAGGCACCCGCCACAACGCCCGGCCATTTTTGTTTTGGTTGCAGCCGTCGTTGTTTGGCGGGCCCAGGCTGGATTCAAACCCGCCAGCTTAGGTGTACGTGGCTGGCGCCTTAGCCCGCTGAGCCTCTTCTAATGATTAATTGCAAATGAGTTGCTGGAAACTGCTTTATCAGAACAGACTTACTTAAATGAAAACAACTATCTTCCTTTACAGAAGCCACGCAAAGAGTCACTGCTGTATATATTCTTAGTGTACTTCTGAAGCGGGAAATAAATAATCCTTTATAAATGGAACTCTTGTTTTTAGTTGTATTTGTATATCTTTACATCTGTTTATAACTTGAATATGCTTTTTTGTTGTTGCTGCTGTTTACTATGTTTTACTAGTGACATTGAGGTACTCATTTTGATTATTTTGTTATATCTTTAATTTTTAGTAACTTCATATCCAGTGATTAAATATTTTCACTGCTGTTCACATAATGAACCGTTGTGATTATTGAATACTTAAATGAGGATATGTAAACTGTGTTAAAGATAGTGTTAACTTGCAAAGCCCATTGACCATCACTCAGTAATTTAAAAGAAACTATCTCTTTTTAGGAATTCTCTCAGAGATGTTGGGAAAAGATACATAGATGTTGGAAGATACTTAAACCATGCAGAGAAGATAGTAAGTATATCTTTCTGTTTTAAATGTACTAAATATTCTTAGAACTATAGCAGTGAATTGGAATTGGAGGATTGTCCACTGGACTTATAAAGGCTTTGGTGAAATCTAATTACCTATTTTAAGGTATATAAGGTCATTAATTAGCTACATGGGAAAGAATAACAGTTAATGGTTACTGTGGGCCAGGCACGTGCTTAAGTTTTTTATACATGTTATGTGTAAAAAGAGAGTTGGTTTTTTTAAACCATATTTATTTCTCACAATAACTATGAAAGTAGACAAAGAATCTTTACATTCTAAGACTGGTACTTTGCTTGCTGAGCAGCTACCCTCCTGTCAGATTTTTGGCTAGTTATACTAGAACCTTTCTTGTCGTTCTGGTATGACTGACTCCTATTCCTGTTGTATTTTTCTTTCTTTCTTTTTTTTTTTTTTTTTGAGACAGAGTCTCACTATGTCATCCTTAGTAGAGTGCTGTGTCGTCACAGCTCACAGCAACCTCAGACTCCTAGACTTAAGCTCTTCTGTTGGTTCAGCCTCCCAAGTAGCTGGGACCATAGGCTCCCATCACAACACCCAGCTATTTTTGTTGCAGTTGTCATGGTTGTCTAGCTGGCCCTGGGCCAGGTTGGAACCTGCCAGCCTTGGTGTACGTCGCTGGCACCGTAACCACTGTGCTACAGGCACCAGGGCTCCTGTTATATGTTTTATCTTTTGAGTTCTCTTGTCTTCTGCTTCAGAATGCCTTATGGTATTGAAATTATTGGTGACCAAATTTAAAGATAGTCCTGAATCTTTCAGTTAATTCATAAGTTTTACATTTTACTTTTCAGATAGGGATTGTGACCCTTTGTATTAGTAGTTTAAAGCACACACTATCTTACAGTTTCTTTGGGTCAGGAGTCTGGAAGTTAGGGCTAGGTAGTTGTGGCTTAGGTTGTGAGGTTACAGTTATCTGAAGACTTGACTTGGAAAAGTAGGGCATTATCCTCCAAACTCTGTCCCCTGACAACCTTTAGTTCTTTGCTGGGTGTTGTCTGAAGATGTTAGTTTATTTTTTGTTTTGTTTTTGAGAAAGAATCTCACTTTGCCATCCTGGGTAGAGTACCTCAAACTCTTGAGCTCAACTCCCAGCTTCCATAGTAGCTAGGACTACAGGCACCCAGTTAGGTTTAGAGACGGAGTCTTGCTCCGTCTAGGCTGGTCTTAAACTCCTGAACTCAAGCAATCCACCTACCTTGGCCTCCCAGAGTGCTAGGATTACAGGCGGGAGCCACCACCCCTAGCCATGTTAGTTCTTTCCCATCTGAACCTCCCCATAGTTTGCCTGAGTGTCTTTAAAACATAGCAACTGGTTACCCCAGAAAGAATGGTTCAGGAAAAAAGGCCGAGATATAAGTGTCTTTTAAAAGTTGGTCTGGGGCTTGGCGCCTGTGGCTCAACAAGCTAAGGCGCCAGGCACGTACACCTGAACTGGCAGGTTCGAATCCAGCCCGGGCCCGCCAAACAACAATGACGGCTGCAACCAAAAAATGGCCGGGCATTGTGGCAGGCGCCTATAATCCCAGCTACTTGGGAGGCAGAGGCAGGAGACTCATTTGAGCCCAGGAATTGGAGGTTGCTGTTAGCTATAATGCCACAGCACTCTACCCAGGAGGACAGCTTGAGGCTCTGTCTCAAAAAAAAAAAAATAAAATAAAATAAATAAAAATAAAAGTTGGTCTGGGAAGGACATATCATCATTCTGACCTACTGTTGTTCATAGAGACCAATCTTGGTACATTGTGGGAGGGGACTATATAAGTATGAATACCAGGAGGTGGGGGATAACTGGGGCCCCCACTTCCCACTTGGAGATTGGTTGCCACACTTTAATTGAATACTTTTTTTTTTTTTTTTTTTGAGACAGAGTCTCAAGCTATCACCCTGGATAGAGTACTGTGGCATCACAGCTCACAGCAACCTTTAATTCCTGGGCTCAAGCGAGTCTCTTGCCTCCACCTCCCAAGTAGCTGGGACTACAGGC
>CAUYON010072145.1:0-25589 GCA_963573935.1 Arctocebus calabarensis | reverse complement strand
GGCTACAACCAAAAAATGGCCGGGCGTTGTGGCGGGCGCCTGTAGTCCCAGCTACTTGGGAGGCGGAGGCATGAGACTCGCTTGAGCCCAGGAATTGCAGGTTGCTGTGAGCTGTGATGCCACAGCACTCTATCCAGGGTGACAGCTTGAGGCTCTGTCTCAAAAAAAAAAAAAGTTTGGCAATTTCTCCAATAGTTAAACTGAATTAACCATTTGACCCAGCAATTCTATTCCTAAGTGTATACCCAGGAGAATGGAAAACATATTCATACAAAACTGCTACATGAATGTTCATAACAGTATTAATCAAAAAGTTGAAACAATACAAATGTCCATTAAGAGATGAATGGATAAACAAACGTGGTATAGCCACACAATAGAATGTTATTCAACTATTAAAAGAAATGAAGCAGTTATATGCTACAAAATGGATTAAGATTGAAAACCTTATGTTAAGTAAAAGAAGGCAGACACAAAAGGCCTCAGATTTTATGAAATGTTCACAATAGGCAAATCCATGGAGACAAAAAGTAGATTAGTGTGGCAGCGCCTATGGCTCAAGGAGTAGGGTGCCAGCCCCATATACCCGAAGTGGCGGGTTCAAACCCAGCCCCAGCCAAAAAAGAAAAAGTAGATTAGTGGTTGCTGGGGAGAATTGGGGCTGACTGCCAGTAGGTACAGATGGGGTTTCTTTATGGAGTGGTAGAAATGTTACAGAATTAGATAATGGTAATGGTTGCATAATACAGTGAATATGCTAAAACACCACTGAATTGTATTCTGAATTTTATCTTGTGTGGATTACATCTTTTAAAAAGAAGAAAAATCAGGGTGGTGCCTGTGGCTTATCGAGTAGGGCACCAGCCCCCATATACCGAAGGTGGCGGGTTCAAGCCCGGCCTCGGCCGAACTGCAAAAAAAACAAAACAAAACAAAACAAAACAAAAAAAAGTATATATACTGTTAACCAGGTGAGTAGCACCTCCAGTGCTGCTAGAAAAAAAAATCAGGACATCATTTATTTTAAGGAAAACACTAATGAGGGCAATATAAATTCTTCTGGGTAAAATTGTCACGAACAACAATGTTGCCTGCAGCCCTAACAGGCTATTTTTGTGGTGATTGCGATATTAGAATTTACTTCTTATTTTTCTAGCCTTACAAAAGGTCCCTGGATTTGGTCTGAAACATCATTTAATTCTCTCAAGTAGAGCAGATAATAAGCCACCTTTTAAAACTTTGGCAATCTCTCATAATTAGGAAAAGCCCAGCAAAGGAGGAAATGAGAGATGGGGAACTGTACTGCTCTCTTACGCTAAAAGCATTCAACATTAAGCAGAAGCTGTTCAGCAGCAAAAAGAAATGAGCTATCAAGCCATAAAAAGACACGGAGGAACTTAAATGCATATTGCCCAGTGAAGGAAGCCCATCTAAAAAGGCTGTATATACGCTATGATTCCAACTGTATGACATTCTATACGTAAAGGGCGAAACTGGAGTAAGAAGACCAGAGGTTGCCAGGCAGGGTGGGGTAAACAGGTAGAGCAGAGGGGATTTCTAGGGCAGGGAAACTGCTCAGGTTCATATTGTGATGGCAGATACTGGTCACATATCTGACAAAAACCCACCTAATGTACAATGCAAAGAAGGAGCCCTCTGCATTGCAAACTATGAGCTTCAGTCATAATACATGGATATTGGTTCATCCACTGTGACAAATGTATCCCACTAATCCCAAATGCTTAAATTAATTGCAGAAACAGAGATGGGTGGAGTGAGGGAGCACATGGGAATTCTTTGTACTTTGCCCTCGATTTTTCATTAAACCTACAAAAAAAGCTCCAAAAAAATCATTTTTTTGAATTAGAGAGGAAGCATGCTATTTCCCAGCATCATAGCATCTCTATACATGATAGTTCCCTTGTGAAGGATAAAAAAAAAGATCCTCTCAATACATAATAACAACTCAGTGCTCTGGTTGTGACAACCGAGGAATATATGAAAGGTCAATTTAAACGTCTCACTGGATCAGAAAGACAAAGCGGACTTTGTGTCACAATAGAGTTCATCCCGTGAGACATGGAGATGGCAGGAGATAAAACAATCCTCTTTATCAAGCGGCAGATTAACTGGCAAGGACATGTTCTTTTCTATTTATCCTATAAGCTTCTAAGGACAATGAGCCTTTTGTCCTTACACCTGTTGAGGGGGAAGGAGCCCAGGACAGAGGTTTGGGGGGGGGGGTTGTGTGAGGCCATGCAGCATGGATTCCTTACCTGCAACTCTGCAGGTACGTCCCATTACAGAATGTGCCTTCCAGTCAAAGGAACTTGGAGACAGCACCCTCGGCATGCAGAGGGAAGGGAGAAGATCCAAACTTTGAAGGGAATGATAAAATAGAGACATCCTTGCTGGAGAAAAGTAGAACAAAGCTGTGGTGTGGTTCAGCTCTCAGCAGGACGTCAGGCCTTGTTTTCCTTGGGGAGCCTCGTCCTTCCCCTACCTTCAGCTTCTGGTACAGCACTGGGCATATGGTGAAGGCTGAAGGGAGGCTTGCTGGGTGAGGGAACCTCAAGGATTTTGCTGTGAGAAAAGAGAACAGAAAAATGATTTGTCAGGATTGACATCAGATTTATCCAGCCATCTCACTGAAGTTTCCAGATACGCATCTTCCGTGGCGTGTGTGTTGATGGCTTCTTTCCTTCTAAACCCCTGCTTGGTATGGGAGCTGTTGGTTTTGACTGCCTTCATTATGAACAGCCCTCCAATTTTCTTTGAGGAAACCAATCTTTCCCCCATTCTTAGTATGTGAAGTCTGAATTTAATACTTTTAATACTTTTTTGGTCTGAACACTTGCTGTATTTACATATTCAGCCATCGCATCCCAAGGGGGTGGTCTGTGGCTTGCGCCCAGCCAATCACAGTGTGGTTTCCCTTAGTTTCAGAGGGATTCAGAGGAGAACATGTAACTCAAGCTGACCCAGAAGAATCCCACCTGGAAATTTGCTGTTGGTTTCAAAAAGCAAGTGTTCTTTTTCTGCTAGTGTTGACAAATTGGTAAAATGCAAGCCAACCTAGAGCTACATGTGGACTTCTTAGCCACCATTTTTCTTGGAAAAATCTCCTGAAAAATAAGCAAAATAGAGGAAATATGAGTTGAAACATGGAGAGAGAGCACGTCTTGGTGAGAATGTTTGAGCCAGCCATGCCTAATGTCAACACATTTCCTGGACTCTTGAACAAAATGAAATAGTAAATTCCCAGGATTGCAATTACCTTGCAGTGAATTACAATTTACCAGTGTATCCACCTCCCTGCTTGTGTTGACATTATGTCTCTATTGTTCCTTCCCGTGTCTGTGTCTTTCAGAGTGAAACTGAACAGGAAAATTGAGAGATGGTCTGTCCAGACCCTCAACCACTTTCTTCAGTTTAATCAAACCTCCACATGGACAAGAACATCTGAGGAGTCCATCCTACAAATACCACTTCCAAATTCCAGCAAAAGGCAGACTCCTCCTTTGCTGACCATCTCACTACATCACAAACTTTAAATTGTTTTTTTGGCCTAGAAAAAGTTGGCGTGAGGCAGAGTCCCGCTGAACAGATTTAGACATCAGAAAATGGGCCTTGGGGCTGCACCTGGCACAATGCTCTGAACGTGGCCTGCTGCCATCACTCCCCTCACTATGCCTTTTCCCACACTAAGAGTGGGGCTCAGGAGTGGGGGCAGTTGGGGCTTGGAAAGTAACCTTGAAATTCGTGGGAGGGTTTGGAGGATGAAGAAAAATGTTCTGCATCTCTTGACCTCACTCTAGCCACTTACACTGATGAGAACTAACATCTACTGAGCACCACTGTACCAAGCACGGGGTCGCATACTCTTTTGACTTCAGCTCCTTTAAACCCCATCACAGTCACATGTGGTAGATTCCCATCTCACAGTTGAAGGAAATGGGGCCTAGAAAACTTCTGGAACCCTCCCTGGATCACTGAGTAGCATTCAGGTCAAACAGCAGGAACCAGACTGTCAACCACAGTATTGCCTGTTCTTTATAGCAAAGAATAAAAATAGTGCCTGCATCATGGCTTTAGAATTATGAAAATGAATGTTATACCTGGAAACAAGTCTCAACATTGGTTAGGCTGCTGGGAAAAGAGAGGTGGGGAGAGAGCTATCCAAGGTCACACAGCAAGTTAAAGAACTGGGTGCTGACATCTAGTCCTGGGGCACCAATTCTTTCTCAACACACACCCTTTGGTCTTAGGATATATGCTCATCACACCACATATACCCAGTTACTCAACAGGTACCTCCATTACAGATGCAGCAGGCATTATAATTGTGAAATATTTCTAGTCCACTTAGCAAACTGCTCTGTCTAGAGACTCCCTCTCCCTTTAGGATTCATGGACCTTGCCACCCATTAGAAATTAAAAGGGTTCATATTTGGCATCACAGGGGGCCCTTGGGACCCTGCTTCTTCCTAGTGGCCACATCCACTCTGAGTAGTCAACACCTCTGCCCTGTCAGTTAAGTGCTTTTAATATAAGCCATTCATTAACATGAAAGCCAGCACAGGTAATGGGAACACCATGGGTGACCTGCAGTCACAATGGTTTGCAGAGTCTGACTGGGCTCATTTCAATATGTGTTCCTCATTACATCTTACAGGAGCGGGAGGAGAGTTCATTAGGTTTTATAGATCACCAAGTAATTCTCAAATATGAATCAATATTGATATTCCATCCATTGACAACAATCTTCTATAAACCAAAAGTCTGTTTCATTGGCAGCCATGATGTCTGAATAATGTTTGAAACAAGACAAATACAATGGTCAAAAGCAAATATAGGAAAAGCTGGAAAACTCACACACATCACCTTCATCTGGCTATCTCCTCATCTCCAGATGTTAGCTTATGCATCATTCCCTGCTCCACTCCCCACTCCCAGGCTAAGTTAGCATTCCACGGTACCTTGTGGCTTCCCGTTGGTAGCTTTTATTATATTATTTGGTCAATGCCATGCTTCCTCTCTTATCCACGAAGGCTGAGACTGCATTTATGCTTTTTTTATAGCTGTATTCTCAGTGCCCTGCAGAGTGTTTTATTTCATAGTATTTCCTGATCAATGAATGAACACAGCAAGATCTTGCTATCAAGTCCTAGCAATTATGGTGGAGGCCTCTTAACTATCATTAGAATGTGTGGAAAAAGTACTTAGCATAAGTCATCCATGCATACATATCAGATCCTTCCACGTCACCAATTCATAGAACACTCTTTCTGGTTTGTCTTTTCTTCTCTCCATATTTCTTTAAGCTCATTATTACTATATTGTAATAAGGAAATCTCTGTTCTACATTATGGGGAGACTTGTTACTGAAATAGGTGCATAAGTGAAGTTTTTCAAACTGTGAGGACTGGCTTACCTTTCCTTGGGGTTCTGTGAGTTCCATAAGAGATGTGTAAACATTCACTGAGCCTAAAATTGAATATGGCTACATGACTGCAAAGTATACGGAGAGGTTTTTTAAAATATATTGTGAATTCTCTCTTACCTCTCCTCTCAAAAGATGGAGTGTCATTTCCCTTCCCTTGAACACAGGCAGGATGTCATGACTTGATTCTTATGAATAGATGAGGCAGAACTGGCCTTGAATTACTTCCAACACCAGGTTAGGAAAGGTGGTAAGACTTCCTCCTGCTTTCTCGTGGGGCAGCACCTGGGAGCCCTGAGGGACCATACAGGAAATCCGTCTTTCCTGAAACTGCCTGCTGCAGAGAGGTAGCCAGAGGCATTCCAGCTGTCAGACAGGTGAGTGATGAAAACCTTGTGGCAACTCCAGCCTCACCTACTATCTACCACAGTGGTTCTCAACCTTCCTAATGCTGCTACCCTTTAATACAGTTCGTCATGTTGTGGTGACCCCCAACCACAAAATTATTTTCGTTGCTACTTCATAACCGTAATTTTGCTACCGTTATGAATTGTAATGTAAATATCTGATATGCAGGATGTCTTTGGGTGACCCCTGTAAAAGGGCTGTTTTACCCCCAAAAGGGTTACGACCACAGGCTGAGAACCGCTGATCTACAACCTAATGAAAGACACCAAACCAGAACCATCCAGATAAGCTGCCTCTATTCCTGACTCAAAGAAAACATGAGAGAGAACAAACGATAATTGCCTTGTAAGTCATTAAGTCTTGTGGTGTTTGTTACAAAGCAATAGGAAACTATTATGGTGCCCTCATTTGCTATTGCGTGTATGATTGCCTTGGAACCACACTAGATTTATTAGGCTAATGACAATAGAATCAAGGCAGATTTAATAAATGTATGTCAGTAAGGGATAAAGTTTTCTAGTATTTCAAATACAGAAATGTGACAAGAAAATACCTCATTATACCTAACTTGATGGGTCAGATGGGCTAAATCCAAAGGAACTATTTTTTTGAAGAAAGTATCTTTATTTTTTATTGATACATAATATTTGCACATTTCATGGGGTATATGTAATACTTTGTAGAGTGTATAATGATCAAGCCATCCCTCACCTCGAGTATTATTTCTATTATATATGTTGAGTGCATTTCAAGTTTCCTCTTCCAGCTATTTTGAAATATACAATATAGGTAGTCCCTACATTACAAATGAGATAGGTTATGTAGGTTTGTTCCTAAAGTTGAATTTGTATGTAAGTTGGAACAGGTATATTTACCTACTACCTGTAATAGGCTCTGTTCATAACTACAAATTGTATGTCAGACATTTGTAACTTGGGGACTGCCTGTACAATGTTGTTAACAAATAGGCTCCCTACTGTACGAGTGAATATGGGAACTTACTCTATCTAACTGTGTGTCTGTACCCTTGATCACTCTCTCTTCATCTTCCCCCACACATACCCTTCTCTCTGGTATCTATCACTCTACTCTTTACCGTCAAAGGAAATTTTGTTCAGTCAACACCATGTTGATGTTGCAAACAGCTACTGTGTTTCAGCAAAACAACTTTGCAACTACATTTTACAAATGCAGTCATTTTAAATTTCATTGCTTTTGTGTTTTTTTCCTCTGATTCAATTTGATATTTCTAATTGTTTATATCTAGTTTTATAGGCATACATTTAAGTAAAATTATAGTAAAATAGTTTCAGTCAACACTAAAGAACTGTAATTATTTTTCCTTTAAAAAGAATTTTAGGCCAGCCACAATAGCTCACAACTATAATTTTAGCACTTTGGGAGGCCATGGTAGGAGGCCAGGAGTTTGGGACCAGCCTGGGCAATATGGTGAGATCCAGTCTCTACCAAAAGATAATTTTTTTTTAATAAAACTAGCCAGGCATGGTGGTGTACATCTGTACTCCTGCTACTTGGGATGCTTGAACCCAGGAATTTAAGGTTGCAGTGTTCATGCCACTGCACTCCAGCCTGGGTAACAAACAAGCCTTTTCTCTAAAAAAAATAAAATATTAAGTCTGAGAATCAATAAGAAAGAAGAAAGGCTTTTCAGAATGATGTAAGTAACTATAACACACTACCATCTCATTAACCCTATTAAGGGAAAAAATACCTGCCCCAACTCAGCCTAGAGCATTCCTTATAATTGCCCACATATGAAGCAGTTCATTTTTAACTCTTGGGGTTAACATATTTGCCTATAAGTCTTCCAGAGCAAGCCTTATGTTTGAACCCCCTGTAGATGATGATGATGATGTTTCCCATGACTGTTAGTATGTAGAGCCCAACTTTTTTTTTTTTTTTTTGCAGTTTTTGGCCAGGGCTGGGTTTGAACCCACCACCTCTGGCATACGAGGCCGGTGCCCCACTCCTTTGAGCCACAGGTTCCACCTTAGAGCCCAACTTTTTTGACTGACAATCATTTATTTCTCTCTTTACCAGTCTGAACTAGAAAATGCCCAGCTATCTTTGCAGTGCTCCCAATCTCTCCAACTTAAGTGTGTGAGTAGGCACTTAAATTATATTTTAGATCAGACCTTTATAAATATACCTTTCAAATCCGATAAATATTTATTCTTTCATTCATTTTATATTATACCTAAACAAAAACATAAACACTTGATTAATGCCTTACATTCCTATATCTAACTGCACAGTTTTGTTTTATGTGGATGATTGATAGATAAAACAAATAGCTTTCTCGTTGCTGTGAAAAATAATTGGAAGTAGGTTGATTTTTTTAAATAAAACAACTGATCATCTATTACCATAATAACAATACAGGTTGAGCATCTTGTTCAAAAATCCAAAATTTGAAATGCTTCAAAATCAAAAAACTTTTTGAGCCACAAGTGGAAAATTCCATTCCTCACCTCAGGTGATAGATCACAGTCAAAATGCAGTCAAAGCTTTGTTTCATGCACAAAATTATTTTAAGTATTACATACAATTACCATCAGCCTGTGTATATAAAGTGTATATGAGACATAAAGTTCATTTTTAGACTTGGGTCACATCCCCAAGATATCTCATTATGTATATGCAAATATTCCAAAATTAAAATACAAAACACTTCTGGTCCTAAGTATTTCAGCTAAGGGACATTTAGCTTGTAATATTAATCATTTATTGGACTCTCGAAGTACTTGTACAATATGGTGTTAAACATTTCAACTGTGTAATTTCATTTAAATCACACAATTTACCCAGTGATTTAAGTAAAATGTTATTTTACAGAGGCTCAGAGAGATCACATTTATCCAAAGTTAACATAGGTGAAAATGGAGGAGCAAAAATTGAACTCAGGTATTTCTGCCTTCATTAACTCATTTTCTAACCTCTCTTAATTCTCTTCATTTTGATTGTCAGTGCTTTCTTTACCGTATTCAATAATGCCAAGTTGTCAAGTTGTGTAAGATGCTCCATTATGAATGTGCCAATACAACAGGCAAGGACTGGCGAACTCTGACACAGCACTTTATCACTAGGATTTTATTTATGCTGATCAAGAGTGCTCTAGTTAATAAACAGACCTGCTACACACATAAAAAATAAGCTTAAGAGTCTGGCTCTTCTGAATTGTTTTTCAGATCAGGGTCATCAATGTCTGTATTTCTTCACAGCATCATTCTCCATGTCAACAAGAGCATTGATGATGTAGCATTTCTTAAAAGAAAACTCCGTTACTGGATCTGACATTTTCTTCCAACCTGCTATTGTTCTTTCTACAATTTTTGATATGTATGTGCAGGCAAAGTCAACACTTCATATTTAAATATTAAAAAATACACATTTTGGAGTCAATTTTGACTTATTATTTCCTGTAGACTATGTTAAAAAAAACCACCATGCACAAATTTATGAAGTATTTTGCAATGTTTACATGTGGTACTGGGCACCAAGGTCCAATATAGGATGTTAGTCTGTTGTGGATAATCAGAATGCATTTGTTCTCCTTCACTTATCTCCATTTGTTGAACTCTTATAATACATCATTGTTCTTTGCCTGTACTCACTCATTAAACTCAAGGAAGAAGTTTATTATCCCACTGAAGAAACAAAGGTTTACAGAGTTTAGACAATTTGTTCAAAGTCACATTACTACTTAATTGGCACTGCCAAGATCTGACTTCAATTTCTCTAACACCAAACTCCATTTTACTAACTACCATGCATCACTACCACCCACATAAACACACACATTTGCAGTTTGAGAATGGGCAACCAATATTAACAATCCTTATTATGTGCTATGTAATAAGCTATTTCTACTTCCCTTAACCTTCCTTTTGCCTGCACATGAGTTTATAAAGCATCATGAGCATGGATTTTTATTGACTCCTTTCCCTGAAGCCAAATATTAACAATAACTCTTAGGGACTGATCTGGAGGTAATGGGCCAATATTTCCTGTAGGCTGGCAATGCATCATTCCCATGGCCATCTTGCTTTAAAGGTTTCTGGGGAATTATCTATAAAAATGACCACAGTACTAGCTGCCTTATACGACTCTTAAAGGAGGTAGGTCCATACATTCTTTTCTTATTTTTAATAGATAATCAGAAAATTTCCTCTTGGCAATAATTCTATAGAAAATTAATGTTGTTTCTTTCACATGTGCATGCCCATAGTATGAAAGAAAGAAATATATATGGTTGTATTTTGTTGCAGCCAAAGCAAAAGATTTTCTTCTACCTAACTGCTACCCAATATAACAATGCTGGGTAATTAATTTGCTTTTAAGAAGAAGAAAACTAACAGAGTAACTCTGACCTCATTTTATAATCTGAAAGTCAGGGGCACAAATAGCTAGCAATGCTCTAAACTT
The DNA here is from genome assembly GCA_963573935.1 of Arctocebus calabarensis. Taxonomy (NCBI): domain Eukaryota; kingdom Metazoa; phylum Chordata; class Mammalia; order Primates; family Lorisidae; genus Arctocebus; species Arctocebus calabarensis. Next base: position 15,292 of record CAUYON010072145.1, on the reverse strand, counting down.
TCTGCCATGCATCTAGGATTACTGTGAAAGCCAAGTGAAGAAGCTTTAATAATGTTAGATCATGGATTTTGGAAACCTTCATTTAAAGACTTCTCATCTGGAGGCTTGAAACCGTGTCTTTTAACAATTTAGCTCAGGTGTTTGGAAACAAAAAGAGGATCCCTGTCATTTCTAGAGCTTTGTGAGCCACATTTTGTTGGAGAAACATCGTATCATCTGAGAAGGCTTTGAGATACTGTGAACCAATGTCCAGCCAAATGAATGTGTCATATAAGAAGAATGCGTTCATGTTCTTTTTTTCACGTCTCAGCGTCTGGCACCACCATCTCTTAATACACCCACGTTCAAAGTCATTTTTTAATTTCCCCTCTTATATGATTCCTGTATCCAATCTTAAAGTCTTACTAATTCCACCTCCTCAAGAACTCCCTAATCTTCTTACTTCTCTGCATCATAATGCCAATACTTCCAGACACCACCATGGCTCACCTGGACAATTGCATCCACCTCTACCTAATCTGACTGATCCTTTTTGCCTCTGGCCCTGCTGTTTGTGAAGTAAAAAATCTAATTATATCACTCTCTGGCTTAACTCTTCAATGGCTTCCTGTGGCTCTCAAGGTAATGCATCACGATAGGTTTTAAGGGTGCTCCTGAAGAGGCCTTTGTCAAATTCCCAACCTCATCTTTCTTCCTTCCTGTCTCTGCTACAATCCAAGGGAACAACTTTCAGCAACTCAAATATTCCACCTTCACTGATCTCTCTGCCTAAGATACCCTTCTGTATCAAGTGCAAAGTTAGATTTGACATCCTCTTAGGATGACGTCCTCCATGCCCAGGCTGGTTTTATGACTCCTGCCCTGTACACTTCCTTGTGATTTTCCTATCCCTGAGTGCATTCTGTTATCATTAAACACTTACACAGCTCCCCTACCTACCATAAATTCTTGAAGCTGGAAGAGTTTCTTGTTGAGGCAGTGGTTTCCATACTTTGTATAGCACTAGTAGTACAAAGGATGATTTAAAGCAGCACACAAATGCTCTTTTTAAGGCTCTTTAAAATGGTCCTACAGTTTCAATATGTATTTATTTTCTCTCTCTCTCTCTCTTTTTTTTTTTTTTTCCGTTTTGACCAGGGCTAGGTTTGAACCTGCCACCTCCGGCACATGGGGTCAGAGCCCTACTTCTTTAAGCCACGGGCAAATGGGGTTCATTTTCTTTATCAAGAACCTCCAATGCAGAGTTAAATTAACCACAATCCTTATTCCACGACACGCTCATCACTGGTCCTTGCATAACCCACTTGGAATTATTTTGCTAGTTATTTTACACCATAATAAGCAACCCCAAACTGCTCATGTAAGACAAAAGCTAAGATCTTCCCAATGGCAGACATCTGCCCACCTTACTGTACCACACCATTCTGTTCTTTTGTACCCTTCCACCTGACCCTGATACCATGATCATCATTTTCTTGCTTCCTTTTTACGTAAATTGCCTTTGTGCGTATTTCTAAATGTATTAATCTTATGCTGGTTGTTTTTTACTTTATAGAAAGGGTATCATTCCTCCATAATACTTGGGGACTTTTCCCCCTTAATGTCTACTTCTAAGTCATCTCTATCATATGTTGCTATAGATCGTTCGGTTTGACTGTTACATGAATCTTGTATTCCATTTATATAACAGTTTAAGCATCCACTTGTCTGCCCATGGGTATCTGCACTGTCTCCAGGCCTCTGCCATTGTGAGATGCTCTGAATACCCATGTGCATGTTTCTTGTCCATGTGCAAGGCCTTCTAGGGTGGGACTGCTGGGTCAGAGAATATGTACATCTCTCAGAGGTAATGCCAAACTGGAATCCAAAGGGATGTCACCAATTTGTACTTCTACAAGTAACATATGAAACACTATGGGTCAACACCCTCCTGGTACTCGGTATTGCCAACCTTTTTCATTCTGGTCACTTAAGTGTGTGTAAAATGGTATCTTGTGACCTCGATCTGTATTTCCATGATCACTAATAATGCTGAACACTTCTTTATGTACCTACTGTATACATGTGTCTATCTCAGCATGGAAATGTTCGTTTCTAATCTATGTTCAGTTTTCTACTGGCTTATTTGTGCTACTCTGACTGATTTCTAGTCATCTTAACATTAATTTTTGATACTGATTCTTTGCTGGTTGTGTGTTATCTATTGCGGGTTATCTTACTACAATCAGTAGCTTATCTCTGCAACATATTTAAGGTTTTTTAATGAATAGAAATTCTTAACATTAATATACAAATGTATCAATGTTTTCTTTTATAGTTACTGTGTCTCTCTAAAGAATTATTTCCCAACTGGTACTGGTTTTCCTTTTATGACAGTAATATAAAATTTGCTTTAAAATGAGATTTGAGTAAAAATTAGACTTTTTTTAAGAAAAATAAGCTTAAAATATTGTAAGTCATCTGCAGAATATGGTACAATTCATAATAAGGGTGTCCATAAAGTTCACATGCAATTTAAAATAGTTTAAGATTTTAATATCACATGCAAACTTTTTTGGACACCCTGTATATGTATATGATTAAAGTTTAGAAAACACTAATCATGTCATATACAGAATAATTTTATATTGAATGGATGAGTTCAGTTATTCACTTGGTAATTCAATTAATTTCAATTAACTTAGATTTTAAATGATTTTCTCAGTTTATATGTTTGAAATCCCAGCTGAATTTTCCAGAAATGTCTATTAAGCATCTGAAGACACTAAGCTAAGAGGTTATGAGAAAAGCAAACCTAGCTGTGTCCAAGTTCAGGAACATGTTGTGTCAGAATGGGGCTGGATCCATTGCTCAGTCATAGGTTACTAATACCTTAGCTATAGCAATGTGCATCTTACAGGGAGCAATCAGTCTTTGCATCAATCAGTACCAAGAACTACTTTATTTTCCTTCCTTCCAAATAAAAAAACATAAAATTCCTAGTCTTTTGTATTAGACTCCATACCATAAATATGACATTTGAGGAAATGTCCATAATAAGACTTATGAGGAAAATGGCAGGGAGTGAAATTACCCAGTTTCTTTACTCATGAAGTAAGTTGTGGTGGAGGTTTTGTCCTGTATATGAGCTGCTTTTGAACTAGTACCTACTGCTGTCAGCACTTCGTTAAGGTGTTAGGCTTATCCTAGGCTTTCAGCCAGAACTTGCTGGAATGAACTAAAAGACACTGTGGGAATGAACTAATAAGAACAGTCACCCTCCAAGTTGTTTAAACAGATGGATTGTTTTTGAAAGATGAATTATATAAAAGAAACTAAAAGATAGGAATGATCTCCATTGATATCAATGCTGCTAGGAAAATGGTTTTTGGCAGGCTGTCCTATGGTTAGATTGGGCAATTCCCTCCCTATTTCTAAGACTATATTTTGGGAACACTATTTACTTCTTCAAAAATATTCAAATACCTATGATATCTCAGACCATGTTGTGGGCAGTAAAAATAAGTAAAATAAAAACAGACAAAAATCCCTGACTCCTTTTTAACTGATTCACCTAAGAGGTGTTTACATATATTGTGAAAATTATGTTTGAAGCTAAAGAGGGTGAAAGAAATATAATCCAGTGATGTGAGTGGAGCTGGCCACATCTTCTTCTTCACTCGTTAGTGCTCAGACAGGCAAAGCAGAACATTCCAACATGGCCATTTTCAGGGGAAATTATAATGCAAAAATGTTGGTTTTAATAGGATTCTTGCCTATGGGGACAACCAACTCTCTGAGGCTCATCTTATGACTTTTGTCCACCCTACACTCGGCCCTTCTATCTACCTCCCATAAGGCAGAGGCAACAGGAGGGTTAGGTCTGAGGCTGGAGAAGAGCATACCACGCTTGGTAATACTGTTCATTGTGACAGTGCAATTTATTACATTTTATAATAATAAATGTATATAGCGTTTTAATGTAAGGATACTATGATATGCACTGTGTCTCCACGCTCCATAACCAGTTTAAGCAATTAAACTTTGCCAGTCTTGCTGCAGTGCCCATAGCAATCCCCTCTCCTCTCATTTACCTCTTCAAAAATATTCAAATACCTATGATATCTCGGGCCATGTTGTGGCAGTAGAAATCAGTAAAATAAAAACAGACAAAAATCCCTGACTCATTGAGCTTATTTTTTATAAAAGGAAACTACTATTCTGAATTAGGGGTTCATCATTTTCTTTTTCCTCCTTGTAAGTTTACTATATCTGTAAGAATCTCTAAACAATTTATGTGGTATTAGCTTACTATTATACTATGTATATTCTTCTAAGCTTTGCTTTTTTCAATTAATATCTTTGTCCATAAAGTGTTAATTCACTTCTTTTTCAATATTTATGGTCTTTGATTATGTAAATATGTCATAATTTATCCATTTTCTTATTTATGGGTATTTGACTTGTCTTCAGATTTTGCTATTGCAAACAATGCTTCTGTTAAACAGCATCATTCATCTATTCTGAATACAAGTGACTCTTAACCAATGGGGGAGTTAGGGGTGCTGGTTCCCCAGCAGTTGAAAATCCGAGGGAGGGCATTTGGCAGGATCTCACCAAATGTGCATAAGACAAGCATACATTTTAAAACAACTAAGAGTATAGTATAAATGTCTCACCACAAAAAATAAGTAATTAGTTTGATTTAAACATTCCATATTATATATCAAATCATCACATTGTACCCCATAAATGTATCCAGTTACAATTTAATAAAAATTGAGTTAAAAAAACCCCAAACCCTTAATGTTGACAATAATAATAAAGTCTGTAATATATTACTTAAAAAACAAAATCCAGGTATAACGTTTTACTTCCCCAAAACTTAGCCCTGCTATTGACTGGAAACCTTACCAGTAACATAATAGTTGATCAACACATAAATAAACTAGTATTTATGTACTTTTTATGCATTCATGGCATGCCTCTTCATAACTCTTTAATATTTTTAGGCTATCCAGTCTGTCTGTAAGTTTTTTCAAACTGTTGCAAATCTCCAAAAAGAATTTCTATAATATATATTGGAAAAAATGTGCATGCAAGTGGACCTGTGCAGTCCAAGCATGTTACTCAAGGGTCAACTGTGTATCACAATATGTTTATCCATTCAGCCTCTGATGGACATTTGGGTTGTTCCAGTTGTTGCCTGTTACAAATAAAGGCATTGTGAACATTAGCATACAGGTGAGCTTATGCTTTCATTTCTCTTCATTGAATGAGTAAGAATAAAATTGCTATATCATGGTAAATGCTGGTTTAACTTTATAAGAAATAGTCAAAATGTTTTCCAAAAAAGATTTACACACTTAGTTGCAATGTATGGGAGTCCCAGTTATTCCACATCCTTGGTAATACTTGCAATTATTAGTTATTTGAATTCTAACCTTTCTCGCACTGGGAAGTGGTATCTCATTGATGTTTAATGGACATTGCATTGGGTATCTTATGTGCTTATTAGCTTTATATATTCATTCATTAAGTGTCTTTTAAAGGATGTTTTGCCTGTTTTTGTAATTGAATTATTATCCTATCATTGAGTTTAGGAGTTCTTTATATAACCCAGATCACGTGTTCTGGATACAAGTCCTCTGTCAGAGTTACATGTTGAGAACACTTTCTCCCATCTGGAGCTTGCCTTTTGATTTCCCAAATGTATCCTTTGAAGAACAGAAAGTACTAATTTTGATAAAGTCCAATTTGTAATTTTTTTCTAAGTTTAGTCTAAGAAATCTTCACTACCCCAAAGTTAAAAATGAAAAACTTTTATTTTAGAAATATTATAGTTTTGGCTTTTACATTTAGACCTAAGATCCATTTCAAATTAATTTTGGTTTATGACATGAGGAAGACATCAAAATTCATTTTTAACATAAATGTCTACTCTTCCCCCAGCACTTATTGAAAAAAAAACTTTACTTTTCCCATTTAATTGCTTTGGAATCTTTCCCCCAAATCAGTTGCTCTGAACTCCCTTCAGTTCCATTGATCTATATGTCCATCCTATTTCAAGACCATATTGTCATAATTACTGAAACTTTATGATTAGTTCTAAAATTAGGTAGTGTTAAGTCCTTCAACTCTGTCCTTTTTATAAATTGTTTTGCCTATTCTTGGTCATTTGTGTTTCCATATAAATTCTAAAAATCAATTTGTCAGTTCCTACAGAAGCATTTGCTGGAATTTTGACTAGGGTAGCATTAAATCTACATGCAAATTTGACAGAACTGACATCTTAACAATACTTTGTCTACCAATCCATGAGCACAATATTATCTTATTGCTTATTTAGGACTAATTTTATGTTATATAAATTTCACCTAAATAAGAAAAGATAAATTTAAGAAATAGCAAGGATATTTGTCAATTTTGTCACTGCTATATCTCCAGCTACTTTAAGAATACCTGGCGGAGTAGATCCTTGATAAATATCATTGAAAAAATGCAAAATAGCACTGGTTGTTTAAGCCTAGGAATTGTATTTCATAACAATAGCTGGAAAAATAAGTCTAAATATACCTCCAAAAAGAATTTTGAGCCCAGACATGGGGTGTAGTAGAAATACACCAGCCACAATTTCCCAAAAAGACGGAAGACCTAGGAAAAAAATCATTCTCCTTCCCCTGCTACCTTCTGCTTTTTTTTTCTTTTTAAAACTTTTTCCCTGCTTGCTTTTTCTATTAAACTAAAATTGATGACCATAACTAAGTGAGACTACTGATAGTTCACCATCTTCCTAGGTGTATACCCCAGGAAGAGTAAATTTTAGTTGCTATATTTACTTATTTACTATAAAAACATAACAAAAATAACACTGTGCTTGTCTTAGCTCAAGCTGCCATAACAAAGTATCATAGACTAGGTAAAGTAAATGACAGGAATTCCTTTCGCACAGTTCAAGAGGCTGAGATCAAGGAGCTGGCTGATTCCAGGGAGGGCTTTCTTCCCAAATTATAGATAGATGACGGCCTTCTCACTACCTCCTCATATGGTAGGAAAGGGTGATGGAAGGCAGGTTGTCTAGTGTCTCTCTTTTTATTTATTTATTTTATTTATTTTTATTTTTATTTTTTTGAGACAAAGTATCATTCTGTTGTTGAGGCTAGAGTGCTGTGGTATCAGCCTAGCTTCTAGCAACCTCAAACTCCTAGCTTCCGGCAATTCTTCTGCCTCAGCCTCCCAAGTAGCTAGACTATAGGTACTTTCCACAATGCCAGACTAATTGTTTTCTACTTTCAGTAGAGATGGGGTCTTGCTCTTGCTCAGACTGGTCTTCTGAGCTCCTGAGCTCAAGTGACCCTTTCGCTATAGCCTCCAGGCTGCTAGGATTACAGGTGTGAGCCACAGCACCTGGCTTTAGCATCTCTTCTTACAAGGACACTAATCTCATCATGAAAACTCCACCTTCATGAGCTCATCTAAACCTAATTATTTCCCAAAGGGACTATCTCTAAATCCATCACATGGAAGGTTAATGCTTCTACATTTGAATTTGGCGGGTAAGGGAGGTGACACAATTCAGGCCACAGCAGTGCAGCCAAGCTGAACTTTTATATAAATAATTAAGACTGTTGTGGATTAGCCTTGCCAAGAACTACATAAATAAAACAAGGCATAACACAATGCAAGGTAATTATTCAATACATAGACATAAATACAGCAGAAGCCTTAGCCTCTATTTTATTTTTGCCATTGTTGATGTATTAGGCACTCAAAGTGGTAACTTAATTTTCATCTTGACATTCCCATTTTTAGAAGGAGAAACTAAAGTTCACAGAAGTACAAACATTTGAACTTAGACAAGACACTTAAACCCTGGATATTATCTTCATTTTATTTTTTGTCAATATGCTTCTTCACAAAGTAAAGTTCATGGTAATTAGAAGCCCCCTGCTCTTATAGGCTCCTTGTTCAGAAAAAAAAAAAAGTTTAAGTTCAAACCCTCTCAGGAAAGACTTGCATGAGTCACATGCCAACCTCCAGGCCAGAGGTCAGAGTCATAAGGGGGAATATGCTCATTTCCCAAAAGAAAAAGGAGACTAGGACATCCCAAACAAACCAAAATATCCACCACCCTACTGTGTGTTTAAAAGACATCTGCCAAAGAACACCATTCATTTAAAACAATACAATAAGCATAAAAAGAGAAGTATTCAGTCGAGGCAACAAACAAGGAGGGCTCCAGTCTACTGGCAGACATAGGGCAGAACAGACCAAAAGTTAGGGTGTGCTGGTTCAGCCACTCTCTCTGCAGGTGAGCCCAGTCTGAGCTTTGATTTTCTACCAACAAATACAGAAATTGGCATAAACCATTCTCAAAGGCTTTCCAACTCTAGCTCGCTATGATTATCTTGGTGTAAAGTTTTGGAAAAAAATTCCTAAAAATAGTCATAAATGGGAAAAGAGAAGCATTTCATTGTTGTTTTCAACCCCAATACCTCTTTTCTAATCTTTGTTTGGCCTTGAAGTGCTGCTTTTGCTTGTAGGACCATAAATCTTTTAGTTTTAAGGTCTGATTTTCACAGCCACTGCAGGGAATGTATCTATTCTGTGCAATGCCCAGCTTAATCCAGCCAGGACTTCACAGAGGGAAATAAAAAAAAAATGAGTCAGTGCTGAGTGAATTGAATCTGTATGTTGGAACCTGGAGTGAAAAGACAAGTTCTAGTTTTTGCTGGGTCAAAAAAACCTTTAAAGTGGTAGAAATTTGGAAATTATCAGGTTCCATTTATCAGTGCAGAAGGGAGCTTATTTTTGTAACCCACGCTACGCTTGATAAACCTAAATATCCCTCACCAACCTCCGGTATATTATTACAAGGAAACTTCCATCATATTTACTATTTCTCAATTATATTGTAAAATTGTAAATTGTTTTGTAATTCTCAACTATTAAACTACAGTATTGACTATGCTTTATTAGTCATCTACTTCATTATCCCGCTCATGGAGAAGGGGGTCTAATATGCTCCCCCAAGAAGAAATGTCCCCTCCTGAGGATCACAGGTAGAGAATGCTTACTAATGATCCACTCTTACTGAAGACTGTACTTTTCCCCTGATATATCTTTAACTTCGTCAAGATAGTTTCTGAACCTCAGTTCCTTTGTGTATAAAAGATACACAGTAAATCTTCATAAGAGTGTGGTGAAAATTGGGGAGATCATTTATAAAAGTGCTCGGCACAGTGCCTGGAACCTAGTAAGTGCTCAGTGCAGTATAAGCTGTGTAGAATACAACTCCAGGGGTTGCAAACCTAACTATGATATGAAAGACAGCCCTGGAACAGGAATGGGGAAACTGATGGGTGAGTGAATAGACAGACAAAAATCTATATGTATTGTCAGTCCTTGGTGTCCACTGGTGACTTCTGTGCATACACCAGTCCTAAAGTTGGCCCTGGTGAACCCAGATATATAAAGTCAGCCCTCCATATCTTTGGGTTATGTATCCTTCTAATGCTGTATTTTTTTTTTCTTTTTGAGACAGAGTCTCACTAGTTGCCCTTGGTAGAGTGCTGTGGCATCACAGCTCACAGCAACCTCAAACTCTTGGGTTAAGCAATTCCTTGCCTCAGCCTCCCGAATAGCTGGGACCACAGGCACCCACCACAATGCCCAGCTATTTTTTGCTTGGAGTTGTCACTGTTGTTTAACAAGTCTCTGCTTGAACCCACAGCCCTGGTGTATGTGGCTGGTGCTCTACTCACTGAGCTATGGGTGCCAAAGCTCTAATGGTATATTTTTGATCCATATTTGGTTGTGGATGCAGAGCTTTTTTTTAAATCCACATATAAGTAGACTGGCATATAGACTGAACTCTGTGGTGTTCAGGGTCAATTGTGTGTAGATGCTGTAATACCACAATCCCTCCTTATCTGCAGTCTCACATTTTTCCCTGGTTTCAGTTAGCTGTGATCAACTGCAGACTGAAAATAGGGGAGCACAATACAATAAGACATTTTGAGAAAGAAACAACCTACATTTGCAAATCTTTCATTACAATGTTTTGTATCATTGTTCTATTTTTATTTTACTTTTTTGGAGATAAAATTTCACTCTGTGCCCTGGTTTGAGTGTGGTTCCATCATAACTCACAGCAACTTCAAACTCTTGAGCTCAGGCAATCCACTTGCCTCAGCCTCCTGAGTAGTTGCGGACTACAGGCACCCGCCACAATGCCCAGATAGTTTTTGTATTTTTAATAGAGACAGGAGTCTCGCTCTTGCTCAGGCTGGTCTCAAACTCCTGAGTTCAAGCAATCCACCCACCTCGGACCCCCACTGTGCTAGGATTACAGGCTTGAGCCACCACACCTGGCCAATTGTTCTATTTTTAGTTGTTAATCTCTTACTGTGGTTAATTTAGAAATGATACTTCATAAGAGGTATGTACATATAGAAAAAACATAGTATATATAGACTGTGACACTATCTGTGGTTTTAGACATGTACCAGGTGGTTTGGGAACATATCCCTGTGGGCAAGTGGGGACTACTGCATATACAAAACACAGAATGTAAACATATATTATCAATGAACCTTGTAAATTGCCCAAGAATAGGGTGACTTATCTACCAAGACTCATCCTGTGTTCCTGGTATATAGTATCATCAGCAGAACAATGAAGTCCAAGCCCACCAAGCATACAGCATCAGGCCAACAGGATCAAATCCAAATGATCTCCCAAGGCAGCTCTTGAAAAGGAACAGCATTTGTGATCCCAAACAAAAGAGAATATAGAACTAAAGCATTCAGCAGGGGCTATGTGAAGTCTTCTGCAAACTTTTCTGCTCCCAAGGAAAAGGTTTATGTCATTTTAGATATTGGTTGTTTTCACATCTATGGTGCATCTTAGAAGATACAGATGAAACTTACTAAATGCAGAATACAAATGTCTTCATACAATAACTAGGAAAGTGCCATGAAGGCTATGTTAAACAGTTTGATGAAAATATTTCAGATTGTATATGAAGCCAGCACATTGTACCCCATGATTGCAATAATGCACACAGCTATGATTTGATAAAAAAAATAAATAAATAAATACTGGTTGTTTAGATTAGGATTACACTGAGAACAACATGCTGCTTTTACTGTGAGGACTGATACCCACAGGAGAGAAGCTCTCTCTCTGCTTGTTTGGACTAGGAGCAAATGCCTGCTCCGCAGCCAGTGGGCTGTGAGTGTTTCATAACCAGGGGATGATTTGGTTCATGCTGGATATGTGTGACCATGAAAACAATTTGGAAAGATGGGACAAGTAGAGGAAGAAGAGTCTAGAGGAAGGAGGATGTTCACAGGCTCCCACTCTCCATGTGTTTTATGGCATGAAACACTTCAAGCAGATGCTGACATTAAAGGAAATACAGAGGGTCTGTGACCAAACGATATCAGCATGTGAGATTCTAACTGAGCTCCTTACTTAGAGAAGGTCAAATAATTCCAACGAGTGGGAAGTGTATTTCCCAGACTAACTGCATGTGGAATGGTACTGCTCACTTTTCTTTGCTGCTCACCTAATTTGCTATTACTCGAATATTGGCAAGGTTGTCCTTTCTCAGCAGGAAATACCCAAGTCATTCAATTCCATTTCAAAGGAATTTTATTCCTCACTTCTTATGTACTAGGTTAAGGGGTAGGAATAGGACAAAAATAAATAGAAGTAAAATGTCCCTCAAAGAGCACAACTGTCCAGCCTGAAAACTATCAGAAAAAGAAATAAAGGAGAACAGCCATACTTGATCATCTCCCTACAGTGACCACCTCCTTAAGTTGACCTAATTTTCATAGACTGGACAAGCCACACACGGATGTATCAGTACAGTAGGCCTAGTTCCTTACATTAACCACCTCTATCCGTTGACCAGTTCGTTATAGCCCCATGGGTGGTCAACTTACAGAGATTCTCTTATAATTGCAAATGATAAGTATGGGTTCTAATAGTCTTTCCAGAACATTGGGTAACAAGAAAGAAAATAAAATGTGAATTATCAATTTATTGTTAGGCTCAGCACCTGTGGCTCAAGTGGCTCAGGCGCCAGACACATACACCAGAGGTGGTAGGTTCAAGCCTAGCCTGGGCCTGCCAAACAGCAATGACAACTACAGCCAGAAAAAAGCTGCACGTTGTGGTGGGTGCCTATAGTCCCAGCTACTTGGGAGGCTGAGGCAGGAGAATCACTTAAGCCCAAAGAGTTTGAGGTTTCTGTGAGCTGTGACGCCACGGCGTTCTACCGAGGGCAACATAGTGAGACTCTATCTCAAAAAAAAAAAAAAAAATTATCATTATATTAAGTTTAGAAAGAACCTGATGGCACAAAGAAATTTTGATCAGAGTGTATCCTATTTGTTCAGGGAAAAGATATTTGAAGCATTTCCAAGGGAGATTTTCATCAATTCTTTTAAAAGAAATCATGATTTTTGCTTACAAAACAGCAGTATAAGTGGTAAAATCACTTTGCCTCAGCCATTGTATCCATGATTAATTAGTTGATGAATAAGAAAATTATACTTTGGTGGGATCTAATTTATTTGGTGAGCTCAATTTATTTGGGAGGAAATGTGTCCAGATAGAGCCTTTTAAAAAATCTTTTTCTGCAATCTTATTTTCCAACCACCCAATCCTTTCATCCTTCAAAAGTAATTACCACTTTCAAGTAAGAATAGCAAAAATGACTAAATTCAGACCTGAAAAAATGAAAGGTCATCCTTTCAGTTTAATATGCCTGACATTTTAAAAAAATGATTTGGGCTCGGCGCCTGTGGCTCAAGCAGCTAAGGTGCCAGCCATGTACACCTGAGCTGGCGGGTTCGAATCCATCCCAGGCCCATCAAACAACAATGACGGCTGCAACCAAAAAATGGCCAGGCGTTGTGGTGGGCACCTGTAGTCCCAGATACTTGGGAGGCGGAGGCAAGAGAATCGCTTGAGACCAGGAATTGGAGGTTGCTGTAAGCTGTGATGCCACGGCACTCTACCCAGGGGGACAGCTTGAGGCTCTGTCTCAAAAAAAAAAAAAAAAATGATTTGGTAGAAATGATAGGATTAGAAATTTTAAAATCAATCTACCAATTCTGGGGTTGGACAAAGAACTCAAAACATAGCTCCCTTGTGTAGCCATGACTTCCATTGTTTGGCATGCTTTGAGGACAATCCTTGTTCTCAATAAGGACCCCCAAATAAGAGGTGTGGGGACAGTTTATTGGCACGCTCTCAGAGCTTGTCTCCTTTTGTACAGATAGCAGAACCCAGATCCTTCCTTATGAACTAAAAGATACACTTTGTGATCTGAAGAGATCATAGCAAACCTCAGGAAATGAAACCAACAGCCAGCCACTTTAACTAAAAGTGATGGCCATTTATCAAGTACCTACTGTAGGCCAAGTGTGGTGTTAGATACTTAAATTCTCATTTACTGCTCAAAGTAAAGTAATGTGGTAGTATTGTTAGGCTCACCTTACAGATAAAGACAGTAACTTATACAATGTCAGATGCCCAATAGATGGCAAAGCAGGATTGAAAACCATGTCTGCTAACTTCATGAAAATATACCCAAGTACACAAATGCCACAGGATATGGACATGAGTATTTTTTACCCAAAAGCCTGGTCCTGAAATAAACACTTTAGCTGCAGAGTCCCATTGAGATGTTATTCAATATCAAGTATTTACTCAGAATAAGACTCTTCTAAGAGGTGAGGCATCTGTTGCCTCAGGGCCACATGTGGGTCCCAGGTCCCCAAGTGCAGCCCTTCAACCAATACCAAACTGAACAGAATGAATCCCCTCATTAGAATGATTTGTTCTGTAAAATTTGGATTCGGTCAAAAGGCCATACTCAGGGATCCAGAAAGCTACAGGTGGCCCAATCCATTGATAGGAAATTATAAGACACAGAGACAGGGGCTCCATGGCTTATAATCTAGTCAAACAATGAATACTCATAGACCAATGACTGCTACATATAGACAAACACATCGGAGATGGTTATATTCATTCATTTATTTAATTAACTAAGTGAATATTAATATCCACTCAATGCTACTTTTTTGAGCATCTGAGTCTGTGTTTACTCACTGAAAAATAAGGGCAATAATTTCCTTTCCTACTTATCTAGGCTGTTGCAAGGATCCAATTAAGTAACATGTGTGAAATCATTTGGATGACTCTAAAATGACAAAGTGTTGGACACTTCGTATTACTAAGGTAATACCACAGGGTTGAGAACTTCAGATTTTGAAACATCACAATAGATCTTAAACTCCACTATGAGGTGACTTAGAGAAATGTTTGTCCTTGCTATAAACCCCAACTTTGTAAGGTAATCTGTAAATGTACATTTTTAACAATAACACTACCTGTTGAACATTACCATCATGGAGGAAGTGGGTTATAGAAACAAATACAGCACCAAAAGTATCACTTTTAAGATGAGAGCCCCCTATAGTACAATGAAAAAAGCAGGCATTTGGGCATCCAACAGACAAAATCCTGGCTCTGCCACTCGCCAGCATGAAACCCTGGGCATCTCATTTAAATTATCTGAACATCAGTTTCTTAACCTATAAAATGGGTGTATTAATACGAATCTCAGAGAGCTGTCAGAATACTTAAATAGGATAATGAGCATTTCTTCATGTGTTTGAAGGCCGTGCGCTTGTCTTCTTCGGAGAAGTTTCTTTTCAGATCTTTTGCCCATCCTGAGATGGGATCTCTTGTTTTTTTCTTGCAATTACGTTGAAGTTCTCTATGTATTCTGGTTATTAAGCCTTTTTCAGAGGCATAACTTGCAAATATTTTTTCCCATTCTGAGGACTGTCTGCTAGCGATATTTACTATGTTCTTGGCGGTGCAGAAGTTTTTTAGTTTCATCAGAACCCGGTAGTGTATTTTTGATACTGCTTCCATTGCTTTGGGGGTCCTCCTCATGAAGTATTCGCCCAGGCCAATATTTTCAAGAGTGTTCCCTAATACATCCATTTTGGAAAGACGTTTGGAGAATACTCAAAGATCTAAAAATAGACTTGCCATTTAACCCTATAATTCCTTTACTGGGTATATACCCAGATGACAAAAAATCACAGAACAACAAAGATATCTGTACCAGATTGTTTATTGCAGCCCAATTCATAATTGCTAAGTCATGGAAAAAGCCCAAGAGCCCATCGATACACGAATGGATTAATAAACTGTGGTACATGTATACCATGGAATATTATGCAGCCTTAAAGAAAGAGGGTGACTTTTCCTCTTTCAT
>CAUYON010072143.1:0-19251 GCA_963573935.1 Arctocebus calabarensis | reverse complement strand
ATTTTTAAAACCCTAATATCCTCCAAGAGATCTGAGATTATATTACACCATTAAAACAAGAATAAGAAGCTATAGCAAGGAACAGAGAAGAAGAATTGGAAAATATATAGTCACAATAGATCTGAAATAAATTTAAAAATGAAATGAAGATAGAATAAAAATATAAAGAATAAAAGATGTTAAGGAGGCTCAGCGTCTGTACCTCAAGTGGCTAAGGTACCAGTCACATACACCAGAGCTAGCGGGTTCCAATCCAGCCTGGGCCTAACAATGACAACTACAACCAAAAACTATCCAGCCATTGTGGCAGGCACCTGTAGTCCCGGCTACTTGGGAGTCTGAGGCAAGAGAATTGCTTAAGCCCAGGAGTTGGAGATTGCTGTGAGCTATAACACCACGGCATTCACCTGGGGTGACAGCTTGAGGCTCTGTCTAAAAAAAAAAAAAGATAAAAAAAGTATGTTAAGGAAATCTTATAAAACAAAGAGAGGGGGAAGGAAATTCAGGAGAAAAGTTAATAAATATAAAAGATTGATCCAGGAGGTGCAAAAGTCCTTAAAGATATTCCAGAAAGAGAGAACACAAGAAAATAAAAAGGAGAAAGCTACCAAAGCAATAACAGAGGACAGTATCTCTAAAGCAAAGAGGAGCAAATAAAAAGCATGCTGGTGAAAAAGACCACACCTAGGCAGACTAGACAGACATTTTCCATGGTCTACCCCAAAGCAACTTCCCTCCTTCCCTTGAACATTCTTCAAATTTTGCCCTCAGGTAGCAGGTGCAGACTCAGGAAAGGTGGACTCTTTTCAGCCCCAGGGAAAGAACTCTCTAATTGGTCATAATTAATTGCAGTAAATTCCGTTCTCTTCTCCCAGTTAGTACATCTGCTTTGGGGTTGTACATCTCCAGTTGAGGAGGCACCATGGGCACAAGTTCTGGCCAATGAAGTATTGAGGGGAGCTGAACTGTCTTTTCACCATGAACTCAGAGCCTCATACAGAGAAGTGATTTGCTGTGCACTAATGAGGGGTACCAGGGAGCTGTCTTTCCACCCTGCAGCAACAAGCACACAGATGATGGGATTCCTCTCCTTCCACATCCTTCGTCACTCAGGACAGAGAGGAGGGGCTGGGCCTTTTGGGGTCCCTCTGACTCGGTATACCTAATCTGGGACACCAACTTCCCAAATATACATCTTAAGCCATTATTCTATTTGTTCAGTGACTATTTTTTGTTTTGTTTTTTACTTGTCTAATGTAATTTGATAGAGCAGAAAGAATTAATAAAATATCCTAATAAACAGGTGAAACTTACTAAATGCAGAATACAAATGTCTTCTCACAAAACAAAGAAAATACCCTGAAGGCTCTGTTAACCAGTATGATGAAAACAGTTCAGATTGTATATGAAACTAGCACTTTGTACCCCTTGATTGCACTAATGTACAAAGCTATGATTTAAAAATAAAATAAAATTTTAAAAAAATCCTAAAAATAAAAAAAATTATATAACTGAGCATGGAAGTATACGACTGTATAATAATAGAGATTTGTGATTAAATTAATGTGAAAACATTAGAGAAGAATGTATTTAAAATAATTTTTACACTTTCAGTTTGATTTAGAATATTCAAGGTAATATTAATCATTGAAGTAAGACTGTTCAGGGAGGAACAAATTTTGGAGATGAAATAGGCCATGATGCTAAGTTCAATTTTGAGAATGTTGATTTCTTATAAATCTAGAGTTTTAAAGTAAGGATATCTAACTAGCAATTTCATATAACGTCGGAATCTGCAAAGAAATTTTGGCTTAAAATAATTACTTTAAAATTTTCAGACTATAAGAGTGAGATTTAAACCTATTTTCAAAACAAGTATAATCTGTAGAATTATATGGATTAAACAATACAGATGGCTAACAGGAGACCCTAGAATGACTAAATTTTAGAAGATTTACAAAAAATAAATCTTACAAAGAATATTCAGAATGAATGATAAGAGTCTGGCAGATAAAAAATAATGGCAGATTAAAGTTGATTGTAACACTTAAGGTTACGTTTGGTTGCATAAAACAGAAAGCAGAAACAGCAGTAGCTTTAAACAAATATGAGTTTATTTATTACCTAAAAGATAATAGGTAATAAATACCTATTTATGCTAGTCCTAGGCCAACTGGTATTGTTGCTCTGTAAAGTTTACATGTCCTAGAATCTTTCTAGATCTTTGATCTGCCATTTCTAACATGTAACTGTTACCCTCATTGTCCAAAATCATTTCCCTGAGGTCTAGATTTAGATATTACATCCTTTCCCATAGATCTTCAATGGCAGAAAACAAAATGAAAACCAAGAACCTATATATTTTAGTTAGGACCAACTCTGCTGTAATCTCCTCATTTCCATTTGCACTCATAAAGTGGACAACAGAACTGTGCTTGCCCAAATCAGAATGTTTCTACTCTCACAGTCACATTTTCTTCAATAGGAGTCCACATGGCTCCCAAGAGTTCCAAATCCTCCAAGCCTTATCCTCATTCTTCAAGTCTAAAGAGCTATGCAAGGTTTCCAGATGGACAAAATACATAATCGGATCACTGTTGTCCCATAACATTAACTTGAAGCAGTGTGAACGATAGGTGGGAGAGATTATAAGAACAGGTTGAAGGCATTTATCCTATACCATCTTGTACAGGTTTCACATATATTAAGGACCACCAATCATATTTGAAGACCATATATTAAGAAAATGACCATCCAATCATATTTCTTGAAACGATTATAAAGTTGGATCTTTTGATGAATTGTCTATTTAATGAAAAACTTACCTTGCCTCAAACACAGAAAGAAAGTTGACATTCTTTCAATAATACTGGACATCAACCTTTATTTTTATCAGAAAATTAGGAGAGGACCAATTGAACCTCTCACTGTATTGTGTCTGACTCATTTTTCTACTGGTCAAAGCATTTAGCTAGTTAAAATTGATGTAATAATTTCTCAGCAAATGCAGATATCATCATAAATGTGCTGATTAAACTATGCCTATTAAATGCCAAAGCTTATCACTTAGGTAAAGGAAGCTAAAAGCAGAAGTCTTAGCTTCATTTGAAATTAAAAAGAAAAGAAGGCTGTGAATATGGGTTCTATATAACTTCAATAAAAAGCCCCAGGCCTACAATTAATGTGAGTCATTTGGGCTGTACTAGGAGAAATGCTACATAATAAATGAACAGCAATTCTGGAAAGCATTCAGTGCTTTCTGATAAACTCTAACCCCCATTCTCACTGCAAAGCCCTAAGTTACCAATAGTGAGGTAGGAATCCCACTGGATGGTTGTTATTTTCAGATATATTTGAAATGACATCTTTGCCTCCTGGGTTAACTAAAAAAACAGCAAATTGCTTGCCATCTTTCTTATCTTGGCAGAATGAAAGGGTATCTTTAGCTTAAAGACAAAGAGTAAAAAAAATTCATACAGAAGGGAACTATGAAGATTTTTAAACAAAAATACTATTTTGGAGTGTAACACACTGCATTCTTGTATCCCATCAATTTCTAGTTTAAACAATACTTCTTTTTATGACACAAAGATGACAGTCTAAAGGATATGAAGAAGAATAAGACATAGTTTTACTCCCAAGAAACCTGTGAACTAATAAGACAGACAGATAAAACCAATATATAATACCAGAAGGTCATAGGGGAAAAGAGGACGCTTGATTAGCCTGGAAGAAAGAAATCTCACTCAATTTGGGGCTGTCAAGAAGGCTTCCCAAAGGAAAAATGTTGAATAGCATTGATACATCACATAAGAGACTGAAGAACGTCAGGTAATTCAAAGTCACTAAAAACAAAACAAAACACCTAAAAACTAATGATTTACCAAGAACTTACTATGTGCTGATCACTATTTTAGTGCCTTAACATGAGGTTTTTTAAAATTAATCCTAATGGGCAGGGCCTGTGGCTCAGTGAGTAGGGAATCAGACCCATACCAAGGGTGGAGGGTTCGAATCCAGCCTCAGCCAAACTACAACAACAACAACAACAATAACAACAAAATAGCCAGGTGTTGTGGCAGGGGCCTATAGTCCCAGCTACTGGGGAATCTGAGGCAAGAGAATCACCTAAGCCTAAGAGCTGGAGGTTCCTGTGAGCTGTGACGCCATGGCAGTCTACCAATGACGACAAAGTGATACTCTATGTCTAAAAAAATAAAATTAATCCCAACATTTTGAGATATGCATTGTAATTTTCCTTATTTCATAGATGGATAAGCAGAAATTGATTAACTTATCTACTATCACACAGCTAATAATGTACAGAAATTCTTCAAGGCCATGTTATTTGTTTTATAATAGGCAGTCTGCTAGGGATTCTACAAAACTTATTCCTTAATTCATTGTTAATAAATTTGTTCATTTGTCATTACATAGACGTACACACACATCAAACACAACTTAAACCACTCTAAAATATCTATAGTTGTATCAGTTATCACATTGGTCTAAATGATATACATGTGGGATAAATACTTCGCCAGTAGCTTTCTAAAATATACAGTCTTCCTTCATTTTAGTTGTACCAATATACCTTGAATTTTTTTTTAACCTCACAGTTTCATAGCCCAGAACAGAGATGATTTTATTTTTTTATATCCCACTCCAGAATTCCTACACATAAATAAGATAGATCTTAATTCTGATATTTTAAAAATAACCATGATTCTTCTATCTCCATTCCCCTGCACATAAAGAACAGAAAGTTATTGCCCACTAATAATTCAACAGGATCAATGGATGAATTACTGATCTAAAGTCTGATATTTGTCCTATGGTACATGTACTCCTTTTCTACCAACTTATATGCCATTTATAAATCCGCTTCACTATCCTTAATTCTTTTAAATACCTAACATCTTAAACAAAACCTCATCAACTCTAGAAGGTTCAATTACTCAACTTACGATTGATTTCCCTCTTTTGTAAATCCTAATTTATTTTCTATTAAGGAGGGTTTTCCTATGGGATATACATTGTAAAGTATAATCAGGAAATACAAATGATACTGCCTGCTCGAATATTATAAACACCTTGGGGAAAAGAACTTTCTTTTTTATTTTTGAACAACCAGTTATCATTTCCAGTTGCTGCCAAGAATTACCTAGTTTATAATAATGTATCTGTACCCATTCCCGATCTACTGAGCTAAAGACTTTACTTTGAAGGGAAAAAAAATTTAGAGATTTGATATTTAATAGCATAGTATCCTTCCAAGTCAATTTTAGAAGGCAGTAGCCATGGATATTTTGGGGGTTATTTGTTTGCTACCGTAATTATTAAAGAAAATACTATGGAAATTTAATTGCCAGACTCTACACTACATGTTCATTTTCTGGTATCTCAGAATTCTAGTTGTGAGTCTAATACTTCCCAGCATGTTAAACTGTAATTGCTTCTCAGAAGTGGAACAAAAAGATGGCATTAATTGCACTCAAACACAATTTTCAGTGCTGTATTATATTTCCATTTTCTAAGCACTCTACATCAGAACTTTTAAATAATGTTTTTTCAAAATGTTTTAAAACAACTGACAAACAAGGCACAGTTTAAGGTCTTATGATTTACTAATTAATTTTTTCTCATAACAACTATTTGCTTGATATTGTTATTATCCTTATTCATGTCTGATTAAGATTTACTCTAGTGGGAGTTAAGGATTTATCTAGGATCATATAGTTAGTTAAGAGTTGGAGACAGGTTTTTGAACTCAGAATTTGACTTCAATACCTGCATTTCAGTCACTAAAGTTTTTTGCTGCTTTCCTAGGTAAAATATTTGGTGTTCATCAAGGTAATGTCAATTGATTGATACCTTCAAGTGAACTCTTCAACTATG
This sequence comes from Arctocebus calabarensis, assembly GCA_963573935.1. Taxonomy (NCBI): domain Eukaryota; kingdom Metazoa; phylum Chordata; class Mammalia; order Primates; family Lorisidae; genus Arctocebus; species Arctocebus calabarensis. Next base: position 13,353 of record CAUYON010072143.1, on the reverse strand, counting down.
GTTGAATCATTTTGGCTATTCTTTTTAAAGTATATAAAATTATGCTTGACTTTTCTAAGAACAATTTATCTAAATAAAAAAAAATTACCCCAAATAATGCTTATTCCATGAGAAAATTTACTCCAGTATTTACTCTGGCTTCCTGGATTACTCAAAAGAGGGTCAAAAAAGTCCTGATGTGTAAAATTCTTGGAGATATTTAGCTTATACTCTTTTCAAGGGGCAGAGAGCCTCATGACTTAAGGAATCACTGCCCAATGTTTTAAGAGTCACATTAGCCGTGAGAAGCTATCTAAGAAAAACAGATAAAAATTTTATTTCCTGATAATAAAATACAACAAACTTTTCTTTTAAAGTAACAACAAAGCTACAAAAATTCTATAATGTTGTTTTAAAATATAAAAAATATTTAGGAAAGTGAGTAAAAATTTCAAAGGGCAATACAAAATAGAACCAGAAAAAATTGGAGAAGGAGGTGATAGCCAGATAATGGGAGGATGTGAGAGGAGGCCTAACAAAATTCATAAAGTACTAGAAAGAAATCCAAATTGAGACTAGATTACTAGAAACACTAAAGAAAAAAAAGAAAACTATGGAAACTTCATAAAAGCATTGAAGAAAGAAAAGAAAATGGAGAAAATCAAGCAAAATCAAAGAGTAAATACGAAAGAAAATGATTATAAAGAAATCAAGCAAAGAACAATTATATATAAACACACATATACTGAAATCAGATTTTCCTACAATAGCATTTAATGCAAGAATAGAAACAAACCCTATGATGCCCAAATAAGGATTTTAATCGTAAGAACTTAAAGGAGTGAGTGACTTCCTATGTTGTGAACTACTTAAAATACCGTTTTTTGTTGGCTTGATATTATTTTTTACTTAATGTTTTCTTAATAAATAATCAAGGTTATAAAAATGTGTTTTCTTACTAATACATGTTTAAAATTGTTGGTATTGTAATATAAGCACTATGTCTTACTAAATGAAATTGTGTGTGTATATACATGTGTATATATGTATATACATACATACATGATTTATTTATTTATTGGTTGACTGATTTAGAGACAGAGTCTCACTTTGTGGTGGTGACCATAGCTCACAGCAACCTCAAACTCTTGATCTATGCCATAGTGTCATAGCTCACACCTTTGTCAACCTCAAACTCTTGGGGTTAAGTGATTCTCTTGCCTCAGACTCCCAAGTAGTTGGTACTATAGGCACTCGCCACAATGCTCAGCTATTTTTAGAGACGAGATCTCACTCTTGGTCAGGCTTATCTCAAACCCATGAATCAGCAATCCCCCCCACCTTGGCCTCCCAGAGTGTTAGGATTACAGGCGTGAACCACCACGCCTGGCCTATATATATGATTTAAATCACAACATTCAAATTATAACATCGATTTTTTACTCTATTTGAAGTAAAGTATATCCATCTCTGAAAGACCATACAGAAATTTAGAGTTCTGGGTGGTGAGTGCAAAGAAAAGTATTATATAATTAAATGCACATATAATCTCCCCTCTACCACAAACAAATACACACATACACACACACACACAGATATACTGTGGAAACCTCATAAAAGCATTGAACCCCAATTTGGACCCCAAATATGTTGAAGGAGAAAAAAATTATCAATTCGGATATTTTCCCTATATAATTTCCATGTGGGAGTTAACACTAAATTTTGTTTTCAAATTCTACCTACCTGTTCCTTAATTTGAACTGTTGTCTTTACCATGAATATACTTTCTCCACTACCACTTTTTGCATTAAGAGAATGCTGCTGCTTACTAGCTGCTTGAACTTGAGCAATTAACCCACTGCTCTGTACTTTATATTCTGTCATAAGAAGTTCTAACTTGTCTATGATAATTTCTTTCTCTTTTTTGAGTGTGTCTATAATTTTCCTTGTTAAATATAATAGTTTTCAGCACTTTCTGGTACTATGTCACTTATCTGTACTCTTTTTGCCATGTTTTCTAGTTGCTAACATACATATTTATCTTCTTACGCTAGATCCCCAAGCATAGATAACTGTCTCACTTCCTTATATCCCAAGAGTAGCATCTTATGCTTAGCAGGTATTAAGAAAAAAGCTCTTCAATTAACATGAAATAAGGAATTCTGAATACTACGAACATCTTCTTTTTATAATAACTGTAAAACTGGCCAGTTATAAATATTTCCATTTGCCTTCCCTATTGTAAAAAATTTCCCCAGAATTGTCATAGAATTTATGGTCACCAACTTATAATTTTAGGTCATTTTGATCTCTCTTTATAATAAAATTCAGAAAAAAATATATACATTGACATACTGTCACTCTAGTATTTTAGTGGCTTAAATATTAATTAACTAAGTTTCCATTTTCTCTACTATCTATCCTATTCAGAGATGAACAAATATTAAAATGATTATGAACATAATGGAAAATTATTCTACCATTTGCACACTTTGGGATAAAAAGGCTAAAATTATTTAACTTGAATATTGGTAGACCATTGAAAATACTGCTTTAAGAAACACAATAATTAAATATATTTATTCTAACAAAAATTTAAAATTTAAATGAAATATTAGAAAGCACTGAATAAAACATATCAAATATTAAATCCATAAATTTGGAATCCTATCCAATCTATGTTAAATTGTCCACTTATATTTTTAGTTATTAATCTTTCCTCCCTTATTTACTTCTAAAAAAAGTGACAGAAATGACTACTATAGTAGAAAGAATACAAAATTATATGTGAGTTGGTTAATGATATTATAGCTAAAAAGAAAAATCAGAAAAATTACCTGAACTCTAATAGAAATAAAGTTGGCTAACTTCAAATTCAAGAACAGAAATCGTCCAATGTATCAACTATATTCAACTAATTAATATATAGATGTGCACATTTAAAAACATAAAATAGTCACTAAATGACATTTAGTAAAATATTATTATATATTAATTATGTCAATTATTATTATATATTATAGAGATAAAGAGACTTCAATAAAAAGTAAAATGTACAATTAAATGTTAATTCATCATCTTTTGTTTTGACAATCAAGTGAAAAATCTGTCAATATCAATATCATTAATAATAAACTAAAATAATATTTTGTTTATGATAGGAATTTATGAGTAATCATTTAAGATAGTTATTAAACTTATTAGTTTTAACATGCACTGACCTGATAGATTTTCGGAAATTTGTCTTGGTAACTAACTAATTACATAGTAAATAATTTAATTTTTAAAACAAGTCCCATATACATGACTAACCTATTAGAAAAACTGTAAAAAATATTTGTTTACATGACATAAAAATATAAAATATTTACAAATGACGCTGAAAAGAACTTTTGTATTTAAAAAATTATAAAATGTTTCTGAAAGAATATGTAAAACCCAATTATAGCACAAGAATACAGGGAAAGGGGAAAGGGAGGGGAGGAGGTTAGGTGGAGGGAGGGCAATTAATGGGAACACACCTATGGTGCATCTTAGCAGGGTACTGGTGAAACTTATTAAAGGTAGAGTATCAATGTCTTTATATAGTAATCAACAAAATGCCAAGAAGGCTATCTGTAACAGTACGATCAAAATATTTCTGAATGTATATGAAGCACATCGTGCCCTATGATTGCACCAATGTACACAATTATGATTCAATAAAATTATAAAAAAAAGAAGTATTCGTAATCTATATATATATATATGAATTAATTTTTAAAAAGGAACTAACAGCCATTGAAGGAATTTCCCAGAGAGGCTGACATAATTGATTTGCATATTTCAATGACTGCTCTGGCTGCATTGTGAATTTAGGGAAGCAAATTTGTAGGCAGAAGGAAGGTGTCCATCTCTAAGAGAAGAAATGTAGGACAGAGTGATCTTTCTTATCAGAGAGGCGTCTACACAACTCCTTAGAGACAAAAGACAAGAAAATCACAGTGCCCTAAGGGAACTGCCTAGATGGCCAAGTGTACAGGGTAGGAGGAAATTAAACTGGAAATCGAGCTGGAGGCCAATTTTCTAGGGAGCTTATCTGGGAAAGCCTTTAGACTTAATTCTTGGAAAGCACTTAGAAGATTTTGAAGGGATTATCATTATTATCCAATTTATCACTTTGAGAAAATGGGCAGGTTAGCCTGACTTCTCAAAAATATCAGGTGCAAAAAGTCAGTAATGATTCTGGTGTGAGGTCAGAATTTCAGCCCAAAGAGACTCAGTGTTACAACTTCTGTCAGCACTATGACTAATAAGCTAAGTCCCCTAAGTAAATTAGTAGATAAAATACAAATACATCTTTATAAATGTATCCAGGAGCTTTTGGGAAAGAAAAAATACCTAAGAGCTAAGCAAAATTAAAGGTGGGGAAGGGTAAATAGGCACTGTTGCCAACATTGAATTTAAAGTTCCAGAGCTTTGTGGGGATTAGAATAGAAAGCCCAAGTCCCTCTCAAAATGGAGAGTTGAAGATGTTGATTTCTGATATAAAGCCAAAGGCAAACAAGAGTTTCACTCTTAGTATAAGAGTGAAACAGGAATGAAAGAGCTTCACATCCAGTAAACATGATAATTGAGTGAATAATAAAAATCTGTCACATTTGCACTAGAACGCTTATTGCAGCTCAATTCACAATCACCAAGATATGGAAGCAACCCAAGTGCCCATCAACATATAAATGGCTTAACTAACTGCAGTATATGTACACCATGGACTACTCGGCCATAAGAAAAGATGAAGACTTTACATCTTTTGTGTTTACCTGGATGGAGTTAAAGAACATTCTTCTTAGTAAAGTATCACAAGAATGGGGAAAAAAGTATCCAATATACTCAATCCTAATATGAAGCCAAGAAACCCACATGAGAGAAAAACCCTGGATGGCGGAGGCAAGATGGGCAACTGGAGCCAGCTTACCACAGAGGCTCCCATCCAGAAGGAGACTTAAAAGACAGAAGTTTAGGAAGTAAGCTGGTGGTTTGGAGCTGAGCCAAGAGAGAAGGTTGAAGAATGCACATCAACCCTGCTGAGGAGAGCTGACACCCCAAGGATACAAACAAAAGGTATAAAATCCATCATAATCCAAACATATTAGCAAGAAAAGAACAAGTGATCCCATCTCAGGGTGGGAAAAGGACATGAAGAGAAACTTCTCTAAAGAAGACAGGCACACAGCCTACAGATTTGTTATCTTCCATATTCAGCGGAAAAAAGATCCCCTATTTAACAAATGGTGCTGGGTGAACTGGTTGGCAACCTGTAGAAGACTGAAACTGGACCCACACCTCTCACCATTAACTAAGATAGACTCTCACTGTATTAAACATTCAAACTTGGGACATGAAACTATAAAAATACTAGAAGAAAGTTCAGGGAAAACTGTTGAAGAAATTAGCCTGGGAGAATATTTTATGATGAGGACCCATCCCCCGGGCAATCGAAGCAACATCAAAAATACATGACTGGGATCTGTTCAAACTAAAAAGCTTCTGTACGACCAAGAACACAGTTAGTAAAGCAAGCAGAAAGTCCTCAGAATGGGAGAAAATATTTGCAGGTTACATCTCCGACAAAGATTTAATACCCAAAATACACAGAGAACTCAAGAAATTTGTATTAGCAAGAAAAGAACAAGTGATCCATGTCAGGGTGGGCAAGGGACATGAACAGAAACTTCTCTGGAGAAGATAGGCACACATCCTACAGATACATGAAAAAGTCCTTATCATCTCTAATCAGAGAAATGCAAATCAAAAGTACTTTGAGATGTCATCTAACTCCATTAAGATTAGCCCACATTACAAAATCCCAAAACCAGAGATGTTGATGTGGATGTGGAGAAGAGGGAACACTTCTACATTGCTGGTGGGAATGCAAACTAATACATTCCTTTTGGAAAGATGTTTGGAGAACACTTAGGGATCTAAACATAGACCTGCCATTTGATCCTACAATTTGCCTACTAGGTAAAATCCAAAAGACCAAAAAATCACACTATAACAAAGATGTATGTACCAGAATGTTTATTGAAGCCCAATTCATAATTGCTAAGTCATAGAAGAAGCCCAGGGCCCATCAACCCATGAATGGCTCAATAAATTGTAGTATATGTACACCATGGAATATTATGCAGCCTTAAATAAAGATGGAGACTTTACGTCTTTCATGTTTACATGGATGGAGCTGGAACATATTCTTCTTAGCAAAGTATCTCAAGAATAGAAGAAAAAGTATCTATCCAATGTACTCAGTCTTACTATGAAACAAATTTAAAGCTTTCTCAAGAAGAAGGGGAAAGGAAAGAGGGAGGAGAGGAGCAGAAGTGGGATGGCTAGAGGGAGACTAATTGGTGGAACCACAACTTTGGTGCATCTTACAAGGGTACATGTGAAATTTATTAGGTGTAGAATATAAATGTCTTAACAAAATAACTAAGAAAATGCCTTGACGGCTATGTTAACCAGTTTGATGAAAACATTTGAAATTGAATATAAAACCAGCACATATTACCCCATAAATGCATGTATGATTCATGGGATATGAATGTACACAGATATGATTTACTTAAAAAAAAAAAAAAAGGCATTTGGGGAAAGAAATGAAAAACTCAAGTATAGTCTGGGGGAGGAGGAGTGATTGACTGGTGGGATCTCCCCTATTGTGCACAGTGTGAGGGTGTTCAGCACACCCCCTGGGTGAGGGGCTCAGTTACAACCTTGCCCTACACATGAAAACAATGTATCCTAAACATTTATACCCTCAGATCAATCCGAAATTTAAGGAAAAGAAAACATTAAAAAAAAAAATCTGTCTCAAGTCTTCATACCTGTATGAGGGGATGGGGAGGAGAAAGGATGAGCAATCCTCCCTGGAACCAGAACCCATCATATGAGTGTTCAGGCTCAATCCACAGTGCCTGCATAATAAGAAAAAATGTAAAATAATTGAGCTTAAAATTTAAAATACCAAAACTCACAGGCACCTGATAACAAAAAAAAGAAATCCTCTCTGGAAGAACTTATCTTTAGGTCTAAAAGAATTTACAAATATAAAGTTCTTTTTTAAAAAAGAAACTAATAATAAAAAAGTCACGACAAATATACCAACAAATTACAAGCAAGAAAAAGCAAAAACAAAGAGTAGAAACTGGCATGTGAAGACTTAATTTGTTGAATTTACTATTAAAAGATACGCTTCCAAATGCATTTTTAATATTTTTCAAGAGATAAAAGAGGCTTTAAACCTAAGTAAAAACATACAACTTTGCAAGAACTAGCTATACTCTTAGAAATGAAAACCCAGTAACTGGGGAAGATGGAGGCAAGATGCCAAACTGCAGCCAGCTTTCCACAGAGGCTCCTGTCCAGGACAGTTGAAGGATGGAAGTTTAGCAAGAAAGCTGATGGTTTGGATCTGAGCCAAGAAAGAAGGTTGAAGAACACACATCAACCCTGCTCAGAAGAGCTGCCACCCCAAGAATACAAACAAAAGGTATAAAAATCCATTGTCAAGCAGATGGGCGTTCCCCCCACCCACTGAGAACAGCTCACAGTTTCCTCCATACAAACAAGTGAGGGGAGTTCAAATATCCTCCTATTTTATGCCATGGGAGAGATCCTCTAAAAACCAGTCCTTCTTCCACTACTAGTGTGCCATGGCACTCTCCTGCCCAGCATAAAACTGTATAAAACTGTATATATTCTCTACCTGCAATTTTGAAATCCCAGCACTTCCCCTCCATTCTCACCCTGAGGTCTGGAAGTCTGTCCCCCATGGAGTTCAGATTCTTGGGCATTTTCTCAAAGGATGTGGATGGGGCATGGGCTGTTGCTGACCTATGCTGATTATCCAGCACAGGAGAAAAGAGTGGACAGTCAGCTGAGAGGGAACCTCAGCTGAAAGGAAATCATGCAGGAGTGGTGGTGCCCTGAGATACAGAGCAGCAGCTGCAGCAGCAGGAACAATGGGGCTTACACCCCTGGGAATACTTTGAAAGGACACTCCCCAGTCACTCTGGGTAACCACAGGAAGTGGGGCATCTTCTCTGGTAGCAGCCACTGGCGAAACAGATCTAGGGCAGAAACACAGGCCCTGTGAGTAAAGGATATGCCTGAGGTGGTACCAGCCTGGGTGGAACCCAGGGACTAGAATATGCAGGTGCAGATACAGCAGACTCCTAGGGCAGGGCTCACCCAGAGGACTTCTTCACTGAGCCTCAGATGCACCTGGCCCTCAGGGTATCATAGCTGAGACAAAAGCCAGCAGACAGAGGCTGGAACTGACAGCTGAGTCCCAAGCTCTGACCGTCCACCCCAACACAAACTGCAGCCAAGATAGGGCAGCAGCACAGACAGGCCTGAGTTGTTCAAACAGCCCCTGGTCCACACAGGAATATAGCTGGGACAGAAACAAATTCTGCAATGTTGTTCTGTTCTGTCAGCAACATCAATCAGGGGCAGGATTAGAACTGAGTGAAATAACAAAAGCCCCCATTCAGCACCCACGGTTGTCAGGCCTCACCTCCCCCTGCCAGATGGTGGCAGAGTGTGGCAGCCTGGCTGAGGAGACATAGATCTCCTTGTGACTCAGTAGGTGCAACCCCTGGAGCATCTGCTCATTGGAGGGAACTGGGTCACAGCCCTGTCGGGTTACCAGTGGCTGGATGTGACAGAGGTGCAAGGTGGGGAAGGAGATATCACCTTCCCAGACTAATTTATTTGCTGGGTGGGTCATTCTGACTTCACAGAGCACCAGAGTGAGTCATACTCAAGCTGCCAGCAGACCCTTGCTATCTAGTTGCCAGAGACCTTTTAAACTCTCCCACCTGAGACTGGTGCTGACTGGAACAATTCATTTGGACTTCTTGAACTGGGCCAATCACCTGAGGGCTATCTAAAGGGCTACCTTGGGTGTGTGGTTGTGGAAAGGTTTTATTTTCCTTTTCCAATTGTTGCCTGTGGGAGGAGGCGGGGTGACTCAATTGCTGGTATTTCTCCACAGATGAGACTTCAACCCAAACTAACTGATTCACTAGGGCAGGCATCCTCAAACTTTCTAAACAGGGGGCCAATTCACTGTACCTCAGATCATTGGAGGGCCAGACTATAGTTTAAAAAAAAAAAACTATGAACAAATTCCTATGCACACTGCACATATCTTATTTTCAAGTAAAAAACAAGTACAATTCACACCACTGCATGTGGCCCATGGGCCATAGTTTGAGGACCCCTGCACTAGGGTAAGACAGAGACCAGCTGAAAATAAGACAGAACCAATTAGCCCCACCACACCAAGAAAGTCCCAAGTTTCTCAGGCCATAGCACTATATGGATCCTTGACAAAGCTCTAGGGGAAAAGGTACAGACATGAGTCCCAGCCCTTGGGGAAAAGACTGGCCAATCACTACTCCTGGATAACTCAACCCAACATCTCCTTATCTGCTCATCTAGACAAATGGTATAAAATAATCATGGAGTGGAAACAGCCATTCACGTTTCTCCACTAACATGAATAACAAGACTAGATCAACCTCACCAAAGAACTATTTGGCAGACACAACTGAAGATCTTATTCATAAACAGATGGCTAAAATGTCTGAATTCAGAATTTGGATAGCAAATAAGATCAATCAAATGGAGGAAACATTGGGATTAGAAATTCAAGGAGCATTTCAAATGTTGTCTCAAGAATTCAAGGAATTCAAAGACAAAATCACCAAAGATTTTGACACATTGAGACAAGAATTTGCAGTCCTCAAAGATCTGAGAAATACAGGAGAATCCCCCAGTAACAGAATGGAGCAAGCAGAAGAAAGGATTTCTGACATTGAAGACAAAGCTTTCGAACACTCCCAAACTTTCAAAGAGGAAGAGAAATGGAGAGCAAAAATAGATCATTCTCTCAGAGAGCTCAGGATAACTAAAAAAAAAACCAATATTCACCTGATAGGGATCCCTGAAGGCGATGAAGTGGCTTCACAAGGCACAGAGGCTCTTCTTCAAGAGATTATGAAACAGAACTTTCCAGACATGCCAAGAGATTCTGAAATTCAGATAGCAGATGGTTTCAGAACCCCAGCATGACTCAATCCAAGTAAGATATCCCACAGACACATCATAATTAACTTCACTAAACTTAATATGAAGGAGGAAATTCTGAAAGCAGGCAGACACTAGAAAACCATAACCTACAAGAGGAAAATTATCAGAATAACTACAGACCTCTCTGCTGAAAACTTTCAAGCTAGAAGAGGGTGGTCAATGACTTTTAATCTCCAAAACAAAATACCTTTCAACCCAGGTACTGTATCCAGCTAAAAAGAGTTGCATTTATGATGGAGACATTAGATACTTTAATGACATTCACATGTTGAAGAAATTTGCCATAACTAAATCAGCTCTCCAGGATATTCTCAGACCTATCCTCCATAATGACCAGTGCAATCCTCCACCAAAAAAGTAAACTCACTCAGAAACTTTTGATCAAATTCCAAATTTGACAGTGGTGAAAGGTTTAAAAATGTCCACTGGACTTTCAAAAAACGCAATACCCAAAATTCTACCAGGCTCATCAATATTCTCAATTAATGTGAATGGCTTAAATTGTCCTCTAAAGAGGCACAGGTTGGCTGACTGGATACAAAAACTCAGGCCAGATAGCTGCTGCATACAATAATCTCATCCTACCATAAAAGACAAATATAGAGTGAGGGTGAAGGGATTGTCATCTATATTCCAGGTAAATGGAAAGCAGAAAATAGCAGGTGTTGCAGTATTATTTGCAGACAAAATAGGCTTTAAACCTACAAAAGTAAGGAAGGATAAAGACGGACACTTCATATTTGTTAAGGGTAATAATCAATATGATAACATTTCAATTATTTCAATACTTATGCACCCAACAAGAATGCGCCTTAATTTCTAAGAGAAACTCTAACAGACATGAGCAACTTGATTTACTCCTTCTTCATAGTAGTCAGAGATTTTAACATGCCTTTGTCAGTGTTGGATAGAACCCCCAACAAGAAGCTAAGCAAAGAAATTTTAGATTTTATCTTAACAATTCAACATCTGGATTTAACAGACATCTACAGAACATTTCATCCTAACAAAACTGAATACACATTCTTCTCATCAGCCCACAGAATATACTCCATACTCAATCACATCTTAGGTCACAAGTCTAAGCTCAGAAAATTTAAAAGAATAGAAATTATTCCTTGCATCTTCTTGGACCATCATGTAATAAAAGTTGAACTCAGTAACAACAGAAATCTGCATACTCATACAAAAACATGGAATCTAAATAACTTTCTGCTGAATGATAGATGGGTCATAGAGGAGATTAAGAGGAAATTACCAAATTTTTAGAACCAAATGATAATGAAGACACAAATTATCAGAACCTCTGGGATACTGCCAAGGTAGTCCTAAGAGGGAAATTTATAACACTTCAAGCCTTCCTCAAAAGAACAGAAAGAGAGGAAGTTAACAACTTAATGGGAACATCTCAAGCAACTGGAAAACAAAAATCATTCCAATCCCAAACCCAGCAGAAGAAACCAAAATTAGAGCAGAGTTAAATGAAATTGAAAACACAAGAATTGTACAACAGATCAATACATCAAAAAGTTGGTTTTGTTAAAAGATCAATATAATAGATAAACCATTAGCGAACGTAAGCAGGAAAAAAAGAGTAAAATCTCTAATTTCATCATTCAGAAATGGTAAAAATGAAATAACAAAAGATTCCTCAGAAATTCAAAAAATCCTTAATGAATATTACAAGAAACTTTATTCTCAGAAATATGAAAATCTGAAGGAAATTGACCCACACTTGGAAGCACACCACCTCCCAAGACTCAGCCAGAGTGAAGTGGAAATGTTGGACAGGACTATATCAAGTTCTGAAATAACATCAACTATACAAACTCTCCCTAAAAAGAAAAGCGTGGGACCAAATGGTTTCATGTCAGAATTCTACCAAACCTTGAAAGAGGAACTAATACCTAAATTACTCAACCTTTTCCAAAATATAGAAAATGAAGGAATTCTACCCAACACATTCTACGAAGCAAACATCACCTTGATCCCTAAACCAGGAAAAGACCCAACAAGGAAAAAAAATTATAGACATTATTAAGTTAATGTCACTAATGAATATTGATGCAAAAATATTCAACAAGATCCTAACAGAATCTAGCAATACATCAAACAAATTATACACCATGACCAAGTGGGTTTCATACAGAGGTCTCAAGGCTGGTTCACTATACATAAATCAACAAATATAATTCAGCACATAAACAAATTAAAAAACAAATACCATATGATTCCCTCAATTGATGCAGAAAAAGCTTTTGATAATATCTAGCATCGCTTCATGATCAGAACACTTAAAAAAATGAGTATAGAAGGGACATTTCTTAAACTAATAGAGGCCATCTACAGCAAACCCACAGCCAATGTCATATTGAATGCAGTTAAATTCAAATCATTTCCACTCAGATCAGGAACCAGCCCAGGTTGCCCATGTCTCCATTACTCTTTAACATTGTAATAGAAGTTTTAGCCATTGCAATTAGGGAAGAAATGGTGATCAAGTGTATCCATATAGTGTCAGAACAGATCAAACTTTCACTCTTTGCAGATGATATAATTGTATAACTGGAAAACACCAGGGATTCCACTACAAAACTCTTAGAAGTGATCAAGGAATACAACAGTGTCTCAGGTTACAAAATCAGCACTCACAAATCTGTAGCCTTTATATATACCAAGAATAGTCAAGCTGAAAAAACAGTCAAGGACTCTATTCCGTTCACAGTAGTGCCAAAGAAGATGAAATGTTTGGGAGTATATCTTACAAAGAATGTGAAAGATCTTTATAAAGAGAACTATGAAACTCTAAGAAAAGAAACAGCTGAAAATGTCAACAAATGGAAAAACATACCATGCTCATGGCTAGGAAGAATCAACATTGTTAAAATGTCCATACTACCCAAAGCAATATACAATTTTAATGCAATTCCTATTAAAGCTCCATTGTCATGTTTTAAAGACCTTGAAAAAAATACTTCATTTTATATGGAATGCACAAAACCTTAAAAAATGGGTAACTTCACATGAATTGTTATGAAGGGATTGAATCATTGCCAATTCCAGGAATTACTTAAAGTATTGATGCTGACTATGGGGACATTATTTAATTTTCAGAAGTCAGATGGCTAAGTCAAGGCCAAATGTTGAAAAGATTTTATGATTTATGGCATGTTATCAAGTCATTTATAGTATCAAAAACCAAATTTGTGTCAGAACTTGGTGAAGAAAACTGGC